>CAXHKU010000864.1:0-66729 GCA_964017125.1 Flabesymbios commensalis | reverse complement strand
TAACTTTTGAAGTAATTAATCAAACTTCGCCAAATTTACAGGGAAGTTGCCGTAATAACAGCCAATGCTGCCTGCAAAACTACATGAGAAACGGTTGAGAATTGACGTCTAAATTGACGTCTAAATGAATAACTTTTAATAATACTCAAGCAAATTTTACACCAAGCTCATTAATAACTTTTGCAGTAATTAATCAAACTTCGCCAAATTTACAGGGAAGTTGCCGTAATACCAGCCGATGGTACCTGCAAAATTACATGGGAAACAGTTGAGACTTGACGTCTGAATTGACGTCTAAATTAATAACTTTTAATAATACTCAATCAAATTTCACACAAATCTCATTATTAACTTTCGCAGTAATTATTCAAACTTCGCCAGATTTACAGGGCAGTTGCCGTAATACCAGCCGATGGTGACTGCAAATTTACATGTTAAAGGGTTGAGAAATGACGTCTGAATTGACGTCTAAATGAATAACTTTTAATAATACTCAATCAAATTTTACACCAATCTCATTAATAACTTTTGCAGTAATTAATCAAACTTCGCCAAATTTACAGGGAAGTTGCCGTAATACCAGCCGATGCTACCTGCAAAATTACATGGAAAACGGTTGGGATTGACGTCTGAATTGACGTCTAAATGAATAACTTTTAATAATACTCGATCAAATTTCACACCAAGCTCATTAATAACTTTTGCAGTAATTAATCAAACTTCGCCAAATTTACACGGAAGTTGCCGTTGTACCAGCCGATGGTGCCTGCAAAACTACATAGAAAACAGTTGAGAATTGACGTCTGAATTGACGTCTAAATGAATAACTTTTAATAATACTCAAGCAAATTTCACACCAAGCTCATTAATAACTTTTGCAATAATTAATCAAACCCCGCCAAATTTACAGGGAAGTTGCCGTAATACCAGCCGATGGTGCCTGCAAAACTAATGGAAAACAGTTTAGAATTGACGTCTGAATTGACGTCTAAATGAATAACTTTTAATAATACTCAATCAATTTCACACAAATCTCATTAATAACTTTTGAAGTAATTAATCAAACTTCGCCAAATTTACAGGGAAGTTGCCGTAATAACTAGCCCAATGCTGCCTGCAAAACTACATGAGAAACGGTTGAGAATTGACGTCTAAATTGAAGTCTAAATGAATAACTTTTAATAATACTCAAGCAAATTTTACACCAAGCTCATTAATAACTTTTGCAGTAATTAATCAAACTTCGCCAAATTTACAGGGAAGTTGCCGTAATACCAGCCGATGGTACCTGCAAAATTACATGGGAAACAGTTGAGACTTGACGTCTGAATTGACGTCTAAATTAATAACTTTTAATAATACTCAATCAAATTTCACACCAATCTCATTAATAACTTGTGCAGTAATTAAGCAAACTTCGCCAAATTTATAGGGCAGTTGCCGTGATAACAGCCGATGGTGCCTGCAAAATTACATGGAAAACGATTGAGAATTGACGTCTGAATTGACGTCTAAATGAATAACTTTTATTAATGCTCAACCAAATTTCACACCAAGCTAATTAATAAATTTTGCAGTAATTAATCAAACTTCGCCAAATTTACCCGGAAGTTGCCGTAATACCAGCCGATGGTGCCTGCAAAACTACATGGAAAACGGTTGAGAATTGACGTCTGAATTGACGTCTAAATGAATAAATTTTAATAATACTCAAGCAAATTTCACACCAATCTCATTAATAACTTTTGCAGTAATTAATCAAACTTCGCCAAATTTACAGGGGAGTTGCCGTAATAACAGCCAATGCTGCCTGCAAAACTACATGGTAAACGGTTGAGAATTGACGTCTGAATTGACGTCTAAATGAATAACTTTTAATAATACTCAATCAAATTTTACACCAAGCTCATTAATAACTTTTGCAGTAATTAATCAAACTTCGCCAAATTTACGCGGAAATTGCCGTAATACCAGTCGATGGTGCCTGCAAAATTACATGGAAAACAGTTGAGAATTGACGTCTGAATTGACGTCTAAATGAATAACTTTTAATAATACTCACTCAAATTTCACACCAATCTCTTTAATAATTTTTTGAAGTAATAAATCAAACTTCGCTAAGTTTACATTAATCAAACTTCGCCAAATTTACAGGGAAGATGCCGTAATAACAGCCGATGTTGCCTACAAAACTACATGGAAAACGTGTGAGAATTGACGTCTGAATTGACGCCTAAATGAATAACTTTTAATAATACTCAATCAAATTTCACACAAATCTCATTAATAACTTTTGCAGTAATTATTCAAACTTCGCCAAATTTACAGGGCAGTTGGCGTAATACCAGCCGATGGTGCGTGCAAAATCACATGGGAAACGGTTGAGAATTGACGTCTGAATTGACATCTAAATGAATAACTTTTAATAATACTCTATCAAATTTCACACCAATCTCATAAATAACTTTTGCAGTAATCAATCAAACTTCGCCAAATTTACAGGGAAGTTGCCGTAATAACAGCCAATGCCGCCTGCAAACTACATAGAAAACAGTTGAGAATTTGACGTCTGAATTGACGTCTAAATGTAACTTTTAATAATACTCAAGCAAATTTCACACCAAGCTCATTAATAACTTTTGCAATAATTAATCAAACCTCGCCAAATTTACAGGGAAGTTGCCGTAATACCAGCCGATGGTGCCTGCAAAACTAAATGGAAAACAGTTTAGAATTGACGTCTGAATTGACGTCTAAATGAATAACTTTTAATAATACTCAATCAAATTTCACACAAATCTCATTAATAACTTTTTGAAGTAATTAATCAAACTTCGCCAAATTTACAGGGAAGTTGCCGTAATAACAGCCAATGTTGCCTGCAAAATTACATGGGAAACAGTTGAGACTTGACGTCTGAATTGACGTCTAAACTAATAACTTTTAAAATTACTCAATCCAAATTTCACACCAATCTCATTAATAACTTGTGCAGTAATTAAGCAAACTTCCGCCAAAATTTATAGGGCAGTTGCCGTGATAACAGCCGATGGTGCCTGCAAAATTACATGGAAAACGATTGAGAATTGACGTCTGAATTGACGTCTAAATGAATAACTTTTATTAATGCTCAACCAAATTTCACACCAGTCTCATTAATAAATTTTGCAGTAATTAAATCAAACTTCGCCAAATTTACAGGGGAGTTGCCGTAATAACAGCAATGCTGCCTGCAAAACTACATGGTAAACGGTTGAGAATTGACGTCTGAATTGACGTCTAAATGAATAACTTTTAATAATACTCAATCAAATTTTACACCAAGCTCATTAATAACTTTTGCAGTAATTAATCAAACTTCGCCAAATTTACGCGGAAGTTGCCGTAATACCAGTCGATGGTGCCTGCAAAATTACATGGAAAACAGTTGAGAATTGACGTCTGAATTGACGTCTAAATGAATAACTTTTTAATAATACTCACTCAAATTTCACACCAATCTCTTTAATAATTTTTGCAGTAATTAATCAAACTTCGCCAAATTTACAGGGGAGTTGCCGTAATAACAGCCAATGCTGCCTGCAAAACTACATGGTAAACGGTTGAGAATTGACGTCTGAATTGACGTCTAAATGAATAACTTTTAATAAATACTCAATCAAATTTACACCAAGCTCATTAATAACTTTTGCAGTAATTAATCAAACTTCGCCAAATTTACGCGGAAGTTGCCGTAATACCAGTCGATGGTGCCTGCAAAATTACATGGAAAACAGTTGAGAATTGACGTCTGAATTGACGTCTAAATGGATAACTTTTAATAATACTCACTCAAATTTCACACAATCTCTTTAATAATTTTTGCAGTAATAAATCAAACTTCGCTAAGTTTACATTAATCAAACCTTCGCCAAATTTACAGGGAAGATGCCGTAATAACAGCCGATGTTGCCTCCAAAAACTACATGGAAAACGTGTGAGAATTGACGTCTGAAATGACGCCTAAATGATTAACTTTTAATAATACTCAATCAAATTCACACAAATCACATAAAAACTTTTGCAGTAATTATTCAAACTTCGCCAAATTTACAGGGCAGTTGGCGTAATACCAGCCGATGGTGCGTGCAAAATCACATGGGAAACGGTTGAGAATTGACGTCTGAATTGACATCTAAATGAATAACTTTTAATAATACTCTATCAAATTTCACACCAATCTCATAAATAACTTTTGCAGTAATCAATCAAACTTCGCCAAATTTACAGGGAAGTTGCCGTAATAACAGCCAATGCCGCCTGCAAAACTACATGGAAAACGGTTGAGAATTGACGTCTGAATTGGCGTCTAAATGAATAACTTTTATTAATACTCAATCTAATTTCACACAAATCTCATTAATAACTTTTGAAGTAATTAATCAAACTTCGCCAAATTTACAGGGAAGTTGCCGTAATAACAGCCAATGCTGCCTGCAAAACTACATGAGAAACGGTTGAGAATTGACGACTGAATTGACGTCTAAATGAATAACTTTTAATAATGCTCAATCAAATTTTACACAAATCTCATTAATAACTTTTGCAGTAATTAATCAAACTTCGCCAAATTTACAGGGAAGTTGCCGTAATAGCAGCCAATGCCTGCCTGCAAAACTACATGGAAAACGGTTGAGAATTGACGTCTGAATTGACGTCTAAATGAATAACTTTTAATAATACTCAATCAAATTTTACACCAAGCTCATTAATAACTTTTGCAGTAATTAATCAAACTTCGCCAAATTTACACGGAAGTTGCCGTAATAACAGCCAATGCCGCCTGCAAAACTACATGGAAAACGGTTGAGAATTGACGTCTGAATTGGCGTCTAAATGAATAACTTTTATTAATACTCAATCTAATTTCACAAAATATCATTAATAACTTTTGAAGTAATTAATCAAACTTCGCCAAATTTACAGGGAAGTTGCCGTAATAACAGCCAATGCTGCCTGCAAAACTACATGAGAAACGGTTGAGAATTGACGTCTGAATTGACGTCTAAATGAATAACTTTTAATAATGCTCAATCAAATTTTACACAAATCTCATTAATAACTTTTGCAGTAATTAATCAAACTTCGCCAAATTTACATGGAAGTTGCCGTAATAGCAGCCAATGCTGCCTGCAAAACTACATGGAAAACGGTTGAGAATTGACGTCTGAATTGACGTCTAAATGAATAACTTTTAATAATACTCAATCAAATTTTACACCAAGCTCATTAATAACTTTTGCAGTAATTAATCAAACTTCGCCAAATTTACACGGAAGTTGCCGTAATACCAGCCGATGGTGCCTGCAAAACTACATGGGAAACGGTTGAGAATTGACGTCTGAATTGACGTCTAAATGAATAACTTTTATTAATACTCAATCTAATTTCACACAAATCTCATTAATAACTTTTGAAGTAATTAATCAAACCTCGCCAAATTTACAGGGAAGTTGCCGTAATAACAGCCAATGCTGCCTGCAAAACTACATGAGAAACGGTTGAGAATTGACGTCTGAATTGACGTCTAAATGAATAACTTTTAATAATGCTCAATCAAATTTCACACAAATCTCATTAATAACTTTTGCAGTAATTAATCAAACTTCGCCAAATTTACAGGGAAGTTGCCGTAATAGCAGCCAATGCTGCCTGCAAAACTACATGGAAAACGGTTGAGAATTGACGTCTGAATTGACGTCTAAATGAATAACTTTTAATAATACTCAATCAAATTTTACACCAAGCTCATTAATAACTTTTGCAGTAATTAATCAAACTTCGCCATATTTACACGGAAGTTGCCGTAATACCAGTTGATGGTGCCTGCAAAATTACATGGAAAACAGTTGAGAATTGACGTCTGAATTGATGTCTAAATGAATAAATTTAATAATACTCAATCAAATTTCACACCAATCTCTTTAATAATTTTTGCAGTAATAAATCAAACTTCGCTAAGTTTACATTAATCAAACTTCGCCAAATTTACAGGGAAGATGCCGTAATAACAGCCGATGTTGCCTACAAAACTACATGGAAAACGTGTGAGAATTGACGTCTGAAATGACGCCTAAATGAATAACTTTTAATAATACTCAATCAAATTTCACACAAATCTCATTAAAAACTTTTGCAGTAATTATTCAAACTTCGCCAAATTTACAGGGCAGTTGGCGTAATACCAGCCGATGGTGCGTGCAAAATCACATCGGAAACGGTTGAGAATTGACGTCTGAATTGACATCTAAATGAATAACTTTTAATAATACTCTATCAAATTTCACACCAATCTCATAAATAACTTTTGCAGTAATCAATCAAACTTCGCCAAATTTACAGGGAAGTTGCCGTAATAACAGCCAATGCCGCCTGCAAAACTACATGGAAAACGGTTGAGAATTGACGTCTGAATTGGCGTCTAAATGAATAACTTTTATTAATACTCAATCTAATTTCACACAAATCTCATTAATAACTTTTGAAGTAATTAATCAAACTTCGCCAAATTTACAGGGAAGTTGCCGTAATAACAGCCAATGCTGCCTGCAAAACTACATGAGAAACGGTTGAGAATTGACGACAGAATTGACGTCTAAATGAATAACTTTTAATAATGCTCAATCAAATTTTACACAAATCTCATTAATAACTTTTGCAGTAATTAATCAAACTTCGCCAAATTTACAGGGAAGTTGCCGTAATAGCAGCCAATGCTGCCTGCAAAACTACATGGAAAACGGTTGAGAATTGACGTCTGAATTGGCGTCTAAATGAATAACTTTTATTAATACTCAATCTAATTTCACAAAATATCATTAATAACTTTTGAAGTAATTAATCAAACTTCGCCAAATTTACAGGGAAGTTGCCGTAATAACAGCCAATGCTGCCTGCAAAACTACATGAGAAACGGTTGAGAATTGACGTCTGAATTGACGTCTAAATGAATAACTTTTAATAATGCTCAATCAAATTTTACACAAATCTCATTAATAACTTTTGCAGTAATTAATCAAACTTCGCCAAATTTACATGGAAGTTGCCGTAATAGCAGCCAATGCTGCCTGCAAAACTACATGGAAAACGGTTGAGAATTGACGTCTGAATTGACGTCTAAATGAATAACTTTTAATAATACTCAATCAAATTTTACACCAAGCTCATTAATAACTTTTGCAGTAATTAATCAAACTTCGCCAAATTTACACGGAAGTTGCCGTAATACCAGCCGATGGTGCCTGCAAAACTACATGGAAAACGGTTGAGAATTGACGTCTGAATTGACGTCTAAATGAATAACTTTTATTAATACTCAATCTAATTTCACACAAATCTCATTAATAACTTTTGAAGTAATTAATCAAACCTCGCCAAATTTACAGGGAAGTTGCCGTAATAACAGCCAATGCTGCCTGCAAAACTACATGAGAAACGGTTGAGAATTGACGTCTGAATTGACGTCTAAATGAATAACTTTTAATAATGCTCAATCAAATTTCACACAAATCTCATTAATAACTTTTGCAGTAATTAATCAAACTTCGCCAAATTTACAGGGAAGTTGCCGTAATAGCAGCCAATGCTGCCTGCAAAACTACATGGAAAACGGTTGAGAATTGACGTCTGAATTGACGTCTAAATGAATAACTTTTAGTAATACTCAATCAAATTTTACACCAAGCTCATTAATAACTTTTGCAGTAATTAATCAAACTTCGCCATATTTACACGGAAGTTGCCGTAATACCAGTTGATGGTGCCTGCAAAATTACATGGAAAACAGTTGAGAATTGACGTCTGAATTGATGTCTAAATGAATAAATTTAATAATACTCCATCAAATTTCACACCAATCTCTTTAATAATTTTTGCAGTAATAAATCAAACTTCGCTAAGTTTACATTAATCAAACTTCGCCAAATTTACAGGGAAGATGCCGTAATAACAGCCGATGTTGCCTACAAAACTACATGGAAAACGTGTGAGAATTGACGTCTGAAATGACGCCTAAATGAATAACTTTTAATAATACTCAATCAAATTTCACACAAATCTCATTAAAAACTTTTGCAGTAATTATTCAAACTTCGCCAAATTTACAGGGCAGTTGGCGTAATACCAGCCGATGGTGCGTGCAAAATCACATCGGAAACGGTTGAGAATTGACGTCTGAATTGACATCTAAATGAATAACTTTTAATAATACTCTATCAAATTTCACACCAATCTCATAAATAACTTTTGCAGTAATCAATCAAACTTCGCCAAATTTACAGGGAAGTTGCCGTAATAACAGCCAATGCCGCCTGCAAAACTACATGGAAAACGGTTGAGAATTGACGTCTGAATTGGCGTCTAAATGAATAACTTTTATTAATACTCAATCTAATTTCACACAAATCTCATTAATAACTTTTGAAGTAATTAATCAAACTTCGCCAAATTTACAGGGAAGTTGCCGTAATAACAGCCAATGCTGCCTGCAAAACTACATGAGAAACGGTTGAGAATTGACGACAGAATTGACGTCTAAATGAATAACTTTTAATAATGCTCAATCAAATTTTACACAAATCTCATTAATAACTTTTGCAGTAATTAATCAAACTTCGCCAAATTTACAGGAAAGTTGCCGTAATAGCAGCCAATGCTGCCTGCAAAACTACATGAGAAACGGTTGAGAATTGACGTCTGAATTGACGTCTAAATGAATAACTTTTAATAATGCTCAATCAAATTTTACACAAATCTCATTAATAACTTTTGCAGTAATTAATCAAACTTCGCCAAATTTACACGGAAGTTGCCGTAATACCAGCCGATGGTGCCTGCAAAACTACATGGAAAACGGTTGAGAATTGACGTCTGAATTGACGTCTAAATGAATAACTTTTATTAATACTCAATCTAATTTCACACAAATCTCATTAATAACTTTTGAAGTAATTAATCAAACTTCGCCAAATTTACAGGGAAGTTGCCGTAATAACAGCCAATGCTGCCTGCAAAACTACATGAGAAACGGTTGAGAATTGACGTCTGAATTGACGTCTAAATGAATAACTTTTAATAATGCTCAATCAAATTTCACACAAATCTCATTAATAACTTTTGCAGTAATTAATCAAACTTCGCCAAATTTACAGGGAAGTTGCCGTAATAGCAGCCAATGCTGCCTGCAAAACTACATGGAAAACGGTTGAGAATTGACGTCTGAATCGACGTCTAAATGAATAACTTTTAATAATACTCAATCAAATTTTACACCAAGCTCATTAATAACTTTTGCAGTAATTAATCAAACTTCGCCATATTTACACGGAAGTTGCCGTAATACCAGTTGATGGTGCCTGCAAAATTACATGGAAAACAGTTGAGAATTGACGTCTGAATTGACGTCTAAATGAATAAATTTAATAATACTCAATCAAATTTCACACCAATCTCTTTAATAATTTTTGCAGTAATAAATCAAACTTCGCTAAGTTTACATTAATCAAACTTCGCCAAATTTACAGGGAAGATGCCGTAATAACAGCCGATGTTGCCTGCAAAACTACATGGAAAACGTGTGAGAATTGACGTCTGAATTGACGCCTCAATGAATAACTTTTAATAATACTCAATCAAATTTTACACCGATCTCATTAATAAATTTTGCAGTAATTAATCAAACTTCGCCAAATTTACAGTGAAGTTGCCGTAATAACAGCCAATCCTGCCTGCAAAAGTACATGGAAAACGGTTGAGAATTGACGTCTGAATTGACGTCTAAATGAATAACTTTTAATAATACTCAATCAAATTTTACACCAAGCTCATTAATAACTTTTGCAGTAATTAATCAAACTTCGCCATATTTACACGGAAGTTGCCGTAATACCAGTTGATGGTGCCTGCAAAATTACATGGAAACCAGTTGAGAATTGACGTCTGAATTGACGTCTAAATGAATAAATTTAATAATACTCAATCAAATTTCACACCAATCTCTTTAATAATTTTTGCAGTAATAAATCAAACTTCGCTAAGTTTACATTAATCAAACTTCGCCAAATTTACAGGGAAGATGCCGTAATAACAGCCGATGTTGCCTACAAAACTACATGGAAAACGTGTGAGAATTGACGTCTGAAATGACGCCTAAATGAATAACTTTTAATAATACTCAATCAAATTTCACACAAATCTCATTAAAAACTTTTGCAGTAATTATTCAAACTTCGCCAAATTTACAGGGCAGTTGGCGTAATACCAGCCGATGGTGCGTGCAAAATCACATGGGAAACGGTTGAGAATTGACGTCTGAATTGACATCTAAATGAATAACTTTTAATAAAACTCTATCAAATTTCACACCAATCTCATAAATAACTTTTGCAGTAATCAATCAAACTTCGCCAAATTTACAGGGAAGTTGCCGTAATAACAGCCAATGCCGCCTGCAAAACTACATGGAAAACGGTTGAGAATTGACGTCTGAATTGGCGTCTAAATGAATAACTTTTATTAATACTCAATCTAATTTCACACAAATCTCATTAATAACTTTTGAAGTAATTAATCAAACTTCGCCAAATTTACAGGGAAGTTGCCGTAATAACAGCCAATGCTGCCTGCAAAACTACATGAGAAACGGTTGAGAATTGACGACAGAATTGACGTCTAAATGAATAACTTTTAATAATGCTCAATCAAATTTTACACAAATCTCATTAATAACTTTTGCAGTAATTAATCAAACTTCGCCAAATTTACAGGGAAGTTGCCGTAATAGCAGCCAATGCTGCCTGCAAAACGACATGGAAAACGGTTGAGAATTGACGTCTGAATTGACGTCTAAATGAATAACTTTTAATAATACTCAATCAAATTTTACACCAAGCTCATTAATAACTTTTGCAGTAATTAATCAAACTTCGCCAAATTTACACGGAAGTTGCCGTAATAACAGCCAATGCCGCCTGCAAAACTACATGGAAAACGGTTGAGAATTGACGTCTGAATTGGCGTCTAAATGAATAACTTTTATTAATACTCAATCTAATTTCACAAAATATCATTAATAACTTTTGAAGTAATTAATCAAACTTCGCCAAATTTACAGGGAAGTTGCCGTAATAACAGCCAATGCTGCCTGCAAAACTACATGAGAAACGGTTGAGAATTGACGTCTGAATTGACGTCTAAATGAATAACTTTTAATAATGCTCAATCAAATTTTACACAAATCTCATTAATAACTTTTGCAGTAATTAATCAAACTTCGCCAAATTTACATGGAAGTTGCCGTAATAGCAGCCAATGCTGCCTGCAAAACTACATGGAAAACGGTTGAGAATTGACGTCTGAATTGACGTCTAAATGAATAACTTTTAATAATACTCAATCAAATTTTACACCAAGCTCATTAATAACTTTTGCAGTAATTAATCAAACTTCGCCAAATTTACACGGAAGTTGCCGTAATACCAGCCGATGGTGCCTGCAAAACTACATGGAAAACGGTTGAGAATTGACGTCTGAATTGACGTCTAAATGAATAACTTTTATTAATACTCAATCTAATTTCACACAAATCTCATTAATAACTTTTGAAGTAATTAATCAAACTTCGCCAAATTTACAGGGAAGTTGCCGTAATAACAGCCAATGCTGCCTGCAAAACTACATGAGAAACGGTTGAGAATTGACGTCTGAATTGACGTCTAAATGAATAACTTTTAATAATGCTCAATCAAATTTCACACAAATCTCATTAATAACTTTTGCAGTAATTAATCAAACTTCGCCAAATTTACAGGGAAGTTGCCGTAATAGCAGCCAATGCTGCCTGCAAAACTACATGGAAAACGGTTGAGAATTGACGTCTGAATTGACGTCTAAATGAATAACTTTTAATAATACTCAATCAAATTTTACACCAAGCTCATTAATAACTTTTGCAGTAATTAATCAAACTTCGCCATATTTACACGGAAGTTGCCGTAATACCAGTTGATGGTGCCTGCAAAATTACATGGAAAGCAGTTGAGAATTGACGTCTGAATTGACGTCTAAATGAATAAATTTAATAATACTCAATCAAATTTCACACCAATCTCTTTAATAATTTTTGCAGTAATAAATCAAACTTCGCTAAGTTTACATTAATCAAACTTCGCCAAATTTACAGGGAAGATGCCGTAATAACAGCCGATGTTGCCTGCAAAACTACATGGAAAACGTGTGAGAATTGACGTCTGAATTGACGCCTCAATGAATAACTTTTAATAATACTCAATCAAATTTTACACCAATCTCATTAATAACTTTTGCAGTAATTAATCAAACTTCGCCAAATTTACAGGGAAGTTGCCGTAATAACAGCCAATCCTGCCTGCAAAAGTACATGGAAAACGGTTGAGAATTGACGTCTGAATTGACGTCTAAATGAATAACTTTTAATAATGCTCAATCAAATTTCACACAAATCTCATTAATAACTTTTGCAGTAATTAATCAAACTTCGCCAAATTTACAGGGAAGTTGCCGTAATAGCAGCCAATGCTGCCTGCAAAACTACGTGGAAAACGGTTGAGAATTGACGTCTGAATTGACGTCTAAATGAATAACTTTTAATAATACTCAATCAAATTTTACACCAAGCTCATTAATAACTTTTGCAGTAATTAATCAAACTTCGCCATATTTACACGGAAGTTGCCGTAATACCAGTTGATGGTGCCTGCAAAATTACATGGAAAACAGTTGAGAATTGACGTCTGAATTGATGTCTAAATGAATAAATTTAATAATACTCAATCAAATTTCACACCAATCTCTTTAATAATTTTTGCAGTAATAAATCAAACTTCGCTAAGTTTACATTAATCAAACTTCGCCAAATTTACAGGGAAGATGCCGTAATAACAGCCGATGTTGCCTACAAAACTACATGGAAAACGTGTGAGAATTGACGTCTGAAATGACGCCTAAATGAATAACTTTTAATAATACTCAATCAAATTTCACACAAATCTCATTAAAAACTTTTGCAGTAATTATTCAAACTTCGCCAAATTTACAGGGCAGTTGGCGTAATACCAGCCGATGGTGCGTGCAAAATCACATGGGAAACGGTTGAGAATTGACGTCTGAATTGACATCTACATGAATAACTTTTAATAATACTCTATCAAATTTCACACCAATCTCATAAATAACTTTTGCAGTAATCAATCAAACTTCGCCAAATTTACAGGGAAGTTGCCGTAATAACAGCCAATGCCGCCTGCAAAACTACATGGAAAACGGTTGAGAATTGACGTCTGAATTGGCGTCTAAATGAATAACTTTTATTAATACTCAATCTAATTTCACACAAATCTCATTAATAACTTTTGAAGTAATTAATCAAACTTCGCCAAATTTACAGGGAAGTTGCCGTAATAACAGCCAATGCTGCCTGCAAAACTACATGAGAAACGGTTGAGAATTGACGACAGAATTGACGTCTAAATGAATAACTTTTAATAATGCTCAATCAAATTTTACACAAATCTCATTAATAACTTTTGCAGTAATTAATCAAACTTCGCCAAATTTACAGGGAAGTTGCCGTAATAGCAGCCAATGCTGCCTGCAAAACTACATGGAAAACGGTTGAGAATTGACGTCTGAATTGACGTCTAAATGAATAACTTTTAATAATACTCAATCAAATTTTACACCAAGCTCATTAATAACTTTTGCAGTAATTAATCAAACTTCGCCAAATTTACACGGAAGTTGCCGTAATAACAGCCAATGCCGCCTGCAAAACTACATGGAAAACGGTTGAGAATTGACGTCTGAATTGGCGTCTAAATGAATAACTTTTATTAATACTCAATCTAATTTCACAAAATATCATTAATAACTTTTGAAGTAATTAATCAAACTTCGCCAAATTTACAGGGAAGTTGCCGTAATAACAGCCAATGCTGCCTGCAAAACTACATGAGAAACGGTTGAGAATTGACGTCTGAATTGACGTCTAAATGAATAACTTTTAATAATGCTCAATCAAATTTTACACAAATCTCATTAATAACTTTTGCAGTAATTAATCAAACTTCGCCAAATTTACATGGAAGTTGCCGTAATAGCAGCCAATGCTGCCTGCAAAACTACATGGAAAACGGTTGAGAATTGACGTCTGAATTGACGTCTAAATGAATAACTTTTAATAATACTCAATCAAATTTTACACCAAGCTCATTAATAACTTTTGCAGTAATTAATCAAACTTCGCCAAATTTACACGGAAGTTGCCGTAATACCAGCCGATGGTGCCTGCAAAACTACATGGAAAACGGTTGAGAATTGACGTCTGAATTGACGTCTAAATGAATAACTTTTATTAATACTCAATCTAATTTCACACAAATCTCATTAATAACTTTTGCAGTAATTAATCAAACTTCGCCAAATTTACAGGGAAGTTGCCGTAATAGCAGCCAATGCTGCCTGCAAAACTACATGGAAAACGGTTGAGAATTGATGTCTGAATTGACGTCTAAATGAATAACTTTTAATAATACTAAATCAAATTTTACACCAAGCTCATTAATAACTTTTGCAGTAATTAATCAAACTTCGCCAAATTTACACGGAAGTTGCCGTAATAACAGCCAATGCCGCCTGCAAAACTACATGGAAAACGGTTGAGAATTGACGTCTGAATTGGCGTCTAAATGAATAACTTTTATTAATACTCAATCTAATTTCACAAAATATCATTAATAACTTTTGAAGTAAGTAATCAAACTTCGCTAAATTTACAGGGAAGTTGCCGTAATAACAGCCAATGCTGCCTGCAAAACTACATGAGAAACGGTTGAGAATTGACGTCTGAATTGACGTCTAAATGAATAACTTTTAATAATGCTCAATCAAATTTTACACAAATCTCATTAATAACTTTTGCAGTAATTAATCAAACTTCGCCAAATTTACATGGAAGTTGCCGTAATAGCAGCCAATGCTGCCTGCAAAACTACATGGAAAACGGTTGAGAATTGACGTCTGAATTGACGTCTAAATGAATAACTTTTAATAATACTCAATCAAATTTTACACCAAGCTCATTAATAACTTTTGCAGTAATTAATCAAACTTCTCCAAATTTACACGGAAGTTGCCGTAATACCAGCCGATGGTGCCTGCAAAACTACATGGAAAACGGTTGAGAATTGACGTCTGAATTGACGTCTAAATGAATAACTTTTATTAATACTCAATCTAATTTCACACAAATCTCATTAATAACTTTTGAAGTAATTAATCAAACTTCGCCAAATTTACAGGGAAGTTGCCGTAATAACAGCCAATGCTGCCTGCAGAACTACATGAGAAACGGTTGAGAATTGACGTCTGAATTGACGTCTAAATGAATAACTTTTAATAATGCTCAATCAAATTTCACACAAATCTCATTAATAACTTTTGCAGTAATTAATCAAACTTCGCCAAATTTACAGGGAAGTTGCCGTAATAGCAGCCAATGCTGCCTGCAAAACTACATGGAAAACGGTTGAGAATTGACGTCTGAATTGACGTCTAAATGAATAACTTTTAATAATACTCAATCAAATTTTACACCAAGCTCATTAATAACTTTTGCAGTAATTAATCAAACTTCGCCATATTTACACGGAAGTTGCCGTAATACCAGTTGATGGTGCCTGCAAAATTACATGGAAAACAGTTGAGAATTGACGTCTGAATTGACGTCTAAATGAATAAATTTAATAATACTCAATCAAATTTCACACCAATCTCTTTAATAATTTTTGCAGTAATAAATCAAACTTCGCTAAGTTTACATTAATCAAACTTCGCCAAATTTACAGGGAAGATGCCGTAATAACAGCCGATGTTGCCTGCAAAACTACATGGAAAACGTGTGAGAATTGTCGTCTGAATTGACGCCTCAATGAATAACTTTTAATAATACTCAATCAAATTTTACACCAATCTCATTAATAACTTTTGCAGTAATTAATCAAACTTCGCCAAATTTACAGGGAAGTTGCCGTAATAACAGCCAATACTGCCTGCAAAAGTACATGGAAAACGGTTGAGAATTGACGTCTGAATTGACGTCTAAATGAATAACTTTTAATAATACTCAATCAAATTTTACACCAAGCTCATTAATAACTTTTGCAGTAATTAATCAAACTTCGCCAAATTTACAGGGAAGTTGCCGTAATAGCAGCCAATGCTGCCTGCAAAACTACATGGAAAACGGTTGAGAAATTATCTCATTAATAACTTTTGAAGTAATTAATCAAACTTCGCCAAATTTACAGGGAAGTTGCCGTAATAACAGCCAATGCTGCCTGCAAAACTACATGAGAAACGGTTGAGAATTGACGACAGAATTGACGTCTAAATGAATAACTTTTAATAATGCTCAATCAAATTTTACACAAATCTCATTAATAACTTTTGCAGTAATTAATCAAACTTCGCCAAATTTACAGGGAAGTTGCCGTAATAGCAGCCAATGCTGCCTGCAAAACTACATGGAAAACGGTTGAGAATTGATGTCTGAATTGACGTCTAAATGAATAACTTTTAATAATACTAAATCAAATTTTACACCAAGCTCATTAATAACTTTTGCAGTAATTAATCAAACTTCGCCAAATTTACACGGAAGTTGCCGTAATAACAGCCAATGCCGCCTGCAAAACTACATGGAAAACGGTTGAGAATTGACGTCTGAATTGACGTCTAAATGAATAACTTTTAATAATACTCAATCAAATTTTACACCAAGCTCATTAATAACTTTTGCAGTAATTAATCAAACTTCGCCAAATTTACACGGAAGTTGCCGTAATACCAGCCGATGGTGCCTGCAAAACTACATGGAAAACGGTTGAGAATTGACGTCTGAATTGACGTCTAAATGAATAACTTTTATTAATACTCAATCTAATTTCACACAAATCTCATTAATAACTTTTGAAGTAATTAATCAAACTTCGCCAAATTTACAGGGAAGTTGCCGTAATAACAGCCAATGCTGCCTGCAGAACTACATGAGAAACGGTTGAGAATTGACGTCTGAATTGACGTCTAAATGAATAACTTTTAATAATGCTCAATCAAATTTCACACAAATCTCATTAATAACTTTTGCAGTAATTAATCAAACTTCGCCAAATTTACAGGGAAGTTGCCGTAATAGCAGCCAATGCTGCCTGCAAAACTACATGGAAAACGGTTGAGAATTGACGTCTGAATTGACGTCTAAATGAATAACTTTTAATAATACTCAATCAAATTTTACACCAAGCTCATTAATAACTTTTGCAGTAATTGATCAAACTTCGCCATATTTACACGGAAGTTGCCGTAATACCAGTTGATGGTGCCTGCAAAATTACATGGAAAACAGTTGAGAATTGACGTCTGAATTGACGTCTAAATGAATAAATTTAATAATACTCAATCAAATTTCACACCAATCTCTTTAATAATTTTTGCAGTAATAAATCAAACTTCGCTAAGTTTACATTAATCAAACTTCGCCAAATTTACAGGGAAGATGCCGTAATAACAGCCGATATTGCCTGCAAAACTACATGGAAAACGTGTGAGAATTGTCGTCTGAATTGACGCCTCAATGAATAACTTTTAATAATACTCAATCAAATTTTACACCAATCTCATTAATAACTTTTGCAGTAATTAATCAAACTTCGCCAAATTTACAGGGAAGTTGCCGTAATAACAGCCAATACTGCCTGCAAAAGTACATGGAAAACGGTTGAGAATTGACGTCTGAATTGACGTCTAAATGAATAACTTTTAATAATACTCAATCAAATTTTACACCAAGCTCATTAATAACTTTTGCAGTAATTAATCAAACTTCGCCAAATTTACAGGGAAGTTGCCGTAATAGCAGCCAATGCTGCCTGCAAAACTACATGGAAAACGGTTGAGAAATTATCTCATTAATAACTTTTGAAGTAATTAATCAAACTTCGCCAAATTTACAGGGAAGTTGCCGTAATAACAGCCAATGCTGCCTGCAAAACTACATGAGAAACGGTTGAGAATTGACGACAGAATTGACGTCTAAATGAATAACTTTTAATAATGCTCAATCAAATTTTACACAAATCTCCTTAATAACTTTTGCAGTAATTAATCAAACTTCGCCAAATTTACAGGGAAGTTGCCGTAATAGCAGCCAATGCTGCCTGCAAAACTACATGGAAAACGGTTGAGAATTGACGTCTGAATTGACGTCTAAATGAATAACTTTTAATAATACTCAATCAAATTTTACACCAAGCTCATTAATAACTTTTGCAGTAATTAATCAAACTTCGCCAAATTTACACGGAAGTTGCCGTAATAACAGCCAATGCCGCCTGCAAAACTACATGGAAAACGGTTGAGAATTGACGTCTGAATTGGCGTCTAAATGAATAACTTTTATTAATACTCAATCTAATTTCACAAAATATCATTAATAACTTTTGAAGTAATTAATCAAACTTCGCCAAATTTACAGGGAAGTTGCCGTAATAACAGCCAATGCTGCCTGCAAAACTACATGAGAAACGGTTGAGAATTGACGTCTGAATTGACGTCTAAATGAATAACTTTTAATAATGCTCAATCAAATTTTACACAAATCTCATTAATAACTTTTGCAGTAATTAATCAAACTTCGCCAAATTTACATGGAAGTTGCCGTAATAGCAGCCAATGCTGCCTGCAAAACTACATGGAAAACGGTTGAGAATTGACGTCTGAATTGACGTCTAAATGAATAACTTTTAATAATACTCAATCAAATTTTACACCAAGCTCATTAATAACTTTTGCAGTAATTAATCAAACTTCGCCAAATTTACACGGAAGTTGCCGTAATACCAGCCGATGGTGCCTGCAAAACTACATGGAAAACGGTTGAGAATTGACGTCTGAATTGACGTCTAAATGAATAACTTTTATTAATACTCAATCTAATTTCACACAAATCTCATTAATAACTTTTGAAGTAATTAATCAAACTTCGCCAAATTTACAGGGAAGTTGCCGTAATAACAGCCAATGCTGCCTGCAAAACTACATGAGAAACGGTTGAGAATTGACGTCTGAATTGACGTCTAAATGAATAACTTTTAATAATGCTCAATCCAATTTTACACAAATCTCATTAATAACTTTTGCAGTAATTAATCAAACTTCGCCAAATTTACATGGAAGTTGCCGTAATAGCAGCCAATGCTGCCTGCAAAACTACATGGAAAACGGTTGAGAATTGACGTCTGAATTGACGTCTAAATGAATAACTTTTAATAATACTCAATCAAATTTTACACCAAGCTCATTAATAACTTTTGCAGTAATTAATCAAACTTCGCCAAATTTACACGGAAGTTGCCGTAATACCAGCCGATGGTGCCTGCAAAACTACATGGAAAACGGTTGAGAATTGACGTCTGAATTGACGTCTAAATGAATAACTTTTATTAATACTCAATCTAATTTCACACAAATCTCATTAATAACTTTTGAAGTAATTAATCAAACTTCGCCAAATTTACAAGGAAGTTGCCGTAATAACAGCCAATGCTGCCTGCAAAACTACATGAGAAACGGTTGAGAATTGACGTCTGAATTGACGTCTAAATGAATAACTTTTAATAATGCTCAATCAAATTTCACACAAATCTCATTAATAACTTTTGCAGTAATTAATCAAACTTCGCCAAATTTACAGGGAAGTTGCCGTAATAGCAGCCAATGCTGCCTGCAAAACTACATGGAAAACGGTTGAGAATTGACGTCTGAATTGACGTCTAAATGAATAACTTTTAATAATACTCAATCAAATTTTACACCAAGCTCATTAATAACTTTTGCAGTAATTAATCAAACTTCGCTATATTTACACGGAAGTTGCCGTAATACCAGTTGATGGTGCCTGCAAAATTACATGGAAAACAGTTGAGAATTGACGTCTGAATTGACGTCTAAATGAATAAATTTAATAATACTCAATCAAATTTCACACCAATCTCTTTAATAATTTTTGCAGTAATAAATCAAACTTCGCTAAGTTTACATTAATCAAACTTCGCCAAATTTACAGGGAAGATGCCGTAATAACAGCCGATGTTGCCTGCAAAACTACATGGAAAACGTGTGAGAATTGACGTCTGAATTGACGCCTCAATGAATAACTTTTAATAATACTCAATCAAATTTTACACCAATCTCATTAATAACTTTTGCAGTAATTAATCAAACTTCGCCAAATTTACAGGGAAGTTGCCGTAATAACAGCCAATCCTGCCTGCAAAAGTACATGGAAAATGGTTGAGAATTGACGTCTGAATTGACGTCTAAATGAATAACTTTTAATAATACTCAATCAAATTTTACACCAAGCTCATTAATAACTTTTGCAGTAATTAATCAAACTTCGCCAAATTTACACGGAAGTTGCCGTAATACCAGTCGATGGTGCCTGCAAAATTACATGGAAAACAGTTGAGAATTGACGTCTGAATTGACGCCTAAATGAATAACTTTTAAAAATACTCAATCAAATTTCACACAAATCTCATTAATAACTTTTGCAGTAATTATTCAAATTTCGCCAAATTTACAGGGAAGTTGCCGTAATAACAGCCAATGCTGCCTGCAAAACTACATAGAAAACGGTTGAGAATTGACGTCTGAATTGACGTCTAAATGAATAACTTTTAATAATACTCAATCAAATTTCACACCAATCTCTTTAATAATTTTTGCAGTAATAAATCAAGCTTCGCTAAGTTTACATAAATCAAACTTCGCCAAATTTACAGGGAAGATGCCGTAATAACAGCCGATGTTGCCTAAAAAACTACATGGAAAACGTGTGAGAATTGACGTCTGAATTGACGCCTAAATGAATAACTTTTAATAATACTCAATCAAATTTCACACAAATCTCATTAATAACTTTTGCAGTAATTATTCAAATTTCGCCAAATTTACAGGGCAGTTGCCGTAATACCAGCCGATGGTGCGTGGAAAATCACATGGAAAACGGTTGAGAATTGACGTCTGAATTGAAATCTAAATGAATAACTTCTAATAATACTCTATCACATTTCACACCAATCTCATAAATAACTTTTGCAGTAATTAATCAAACTTCGCCAAATTTACAGGGAAGTTGCCGTAATAACAGCCAATGCTGCCTGCAAAACTACATAGAAAACGGTTGAGAATTGACGTCTGAATTGACGTCTAAATGAATAACTTTTAATAATACTCAATCAAATTTCACACCAATCTCTTTAATAATTTTTGCATTAATAAATCAAGCTTCACTAAGCTTACATTAATCAAACTTCGCCAAATTTACAGGGAAGATGCCGTAATAACAGCCGATGTTGCCTACAAAACTACATGGAAAACGTGTGAGAATTGACGTCTGAATTGACGCCTAAATGAATAACTTTTAATAATACTCAATCAAATTTCACACAAATCTCATTAATAACTTTTGCAGTAATTATTCAAATTTCGCCAAATTTACAGGGCAGTTGCCGTAATACCAGCCGATGGTGCGTGGAAAATCACATGGAAAACGGTTGAGAATTGACGTCTGAATTGACATCTAAATGAATAACTTTTAATAATACTCTATCAAATTTCACACCAATCTCATAAATAACTTTTGCAGTAATTAATCAAACTTCGCCAAATTTACAGGGAAGTTGCCGTAATAACAGCCAATGCTGCCTGCAAAACTACATAGAAAACGGTTGAGAATTGACGTCTGAATTGACGTCTAAATGAATAACTTTTAATAATACTCAATCAAATTTCACACCAAGCTCATTAATAACTTTTGTAGTAATTAAGCAAACTTCGCCAAATTTACACAGAAGTTGCCGTAATACTAGCCGATGGTGCCTGCAAAACTACAAGGAAAACGGTTGAGAATTGACGTCTGAATTGACGTCTAAATGAATAACTTTTAATAATACTCAATCAAATTTCACACCAATCTCATTAATAACTTTTGCAGAAATTAATCAAACTTCGCCAAATTTACAGGGAAGTTGCCGTAATAACAGCCAATCCTGCCTGCAAAAGTACATGGAAAACGGTTGAGAATTGACGTCTGAATTGACGTCTAAATGAATAACTTTTAATAATACTCAATCAAATTTTACACCAAGCTCATTAATAACTTTTGCAGTAATTAATCAAACTTCGCCAAATTTACACGGAAGTTGCCGTAATACCAGTCGATGGTGCCTGCAAAATTACATGGAAAACAGTTGAGAATTGACGTCTGAATTGAGCCTAAATGAATAACTTTTAAAAATACTCAATCAAATTTCCACACAAATCTCATTAATAACTTTTGCAGTAATTATTCAAATTTCGCCAAATTTTACAGGGAAGTTGCCGTAATAACAGCCAATGCTGCCTGCAAAACTACATAGAAAACGGTTGAGAATTGACGTCTGAATTGACGTCTAAATGAATAACTTTTAATAATACTCAATCAAATTTCACACCAATCTCTTTAATAATTTTTGCAGTAATAAATCAAGCTTCGCTAAGTTTACATAAATCAAACTTCGCCAAATTTACAGGGAAGATGCCGTAATAACAGCCGATGTTGCCTAAAAAACTACATGGAAAACGTATGAGAATTGACGTCTGAATTGACGCCTAAATGAATAACTTTTAATAATACTCAATCAAATTTCACACAAATCTCATTAATAACTTTTGCAGTAATTATTCAAATTTCGCCAAATTTACAGGGCAGTTGCCGTAATACCAGCCGATGGTGCGTGAAAATCACATGGAAAACGGTTGAGAATTGACGTCTGAATTGAAATCTAAATGAATAACTTCTAATAATACTCTATCAAATTTCACACCAATCTCATAAATAACTTTTGCAGTAATTAATCAAACTTCGCCAAATTTACAGGAAGTTGCCGTAATAACAGCCAATGCTGCCTGCAAAACTACATAGAAAACGGTTGAGAATTGACGTCCTGAATTGACGTCTAAATGAATAACTTTTAATAATACTCAATCAAATTTCACACCAATCTCTTTAATAATTTTGCAGTAATAAATCAAGCTTCACTAAGTTTACATTAATCAAACTTCGCCAAATTTACAGGGAAGATGCCGTAATAACAGCCGATGTTGCCTACAAAACTACATGGAAAACGTGTGAGAATTGACGTCTGAATTGACGCCTAAATGAATAACTTTTAATAATACTCAATCAAATTTCACACAAATCTCATTAATAACTTTTGCAGTAATTATTCAAATTTCGCCAAATTACAGGGCAGTTGGCCGTAATACCAGCCGATGGTGCGTGGAAAATCACATGGAAAACGGTTGAGAATTGACGTCTGAATTGACATCTAAATGAATAACTTTTAATAATACTCTATCAAATTTCACACCAATCTCATAAATAACTTTTGCAGTAATTAATCAAACTTTGCCAAATTTACAGGGAAGTTGCCGTAATAACAGCCAATGCTGCCTGCAAAACTACATAGAAAAACGGTTGAGAATTGACGTCTGAATTGACGTCTAAATGAATAACTTTTAATAATACTCAATCAAATTTCACACCAAGCTCATTAATAACTTTTGTAGTAATTAAGCAAACTTCGCCAAATTACACAGAAGTTGCCGTAATACCAGCCGATGGTGCCTGCAAAACTACAAGGAAAACGGTTGAGAATTGACGTCTGAATTGACGTCTAAATGAATAACTTTTAATAATACTCAATCAAATTTCTCACCAATCTCATTAATAACTTTTGCAGAAATTAATCAAACTTCGCCAAATTTACAGGGAAGTTGCCGTAATAACAGCCGATGTTGCCTGCAAAACTACATGGGAAACGGTTGAAAGTTGACGTCTGAATTGACGTCTAAATGAATAACTTTTAATAATACTCAATCAAATTTCACAACAAGCTCAATAATAACTTTTGTAGTAATTAAGCAAACTTCGCCAAATTTACACGGAAGTTGCCGTAATAACAGCCGATGGTGCCTGCAAAACTACTTGGAAAACGGTTGAGAATTGACGTCTGAATTGACGTCTAAATGAATAACTTTTAATAATACTCAATCAAATTTCACACCAATCTCATTATTAACTTTTGCTGTAATTAATCAAACTTCGCAAATTTACAGAAAAATTGCCTTAATAACAGCCGATGTTGCCTGCAAAACTACATAGAAAACGGTTGAGAATTGACGTCAGAATTGACGTCTCAATGAATAGCTTTTAATAAATACTCGATCAAATTTCACACCAATCTTATTAATAACTTTTGCAGTAATTAATCAAACTTCCCCAAATATACAGGGAAGTTGCCGTAATAACAGCCGATGTTGCCTGCAAAACTACATGGAAAACGGTTTGAGAATTGACGTCTGAATTGACGTCTAAATGAATAACTTTTAATAATACTCAATCAAATTTCACACCAATCTCATTAATAACTTTTGCAGTAATTAATCAAACGTCGCCAAATTTACACGGAAGTTGCCGTAATACCAGCCGATGTTGCCTGCAAATCTACATGGAAAACGGTTGAGAATTGACGTCTGAATTGACGTCTAAATGAATAACTTTTACTAATACGCGATCAAATGTCACACCAATCTCATTAATAACTTTTGCAGTAATTAATCAAACTTCGCCAAATTTACACGAAGTTGTCGTAATAACAGCCGATGTTGCCTGCAAAACTACATGGACAACGGTTGAGAATTGACGTCCGAATTGACGTCTAAATGAATAACTTTTATAATACTCAATCAAATTTCACACAAATCTCATTAATAATTTTGCAGTAATTATTCAAATTTCGCCAAATTTACAGGGCAGTTGCCGTAATACCAGCCGATGGTGCGTGGAAAATCACATGGAAAACGGTTGAGAATTGACGTCTGAATTGACATCTAAATGAATAACTTTTAATAATACCCTATCAAATTTCACACCAATCTCATAAATAACTTTAGCAGTAATTAATCAAACTTCGCCAAATTTACAGGGAAGTTGCAGTAATAACAGCCAATGCTGCCTGAAAAACTACATAGAAAACGGTTGAGAATTGACGTCTGAATTGACGTCTAAATGAATAATTTTTAATAATACTCAATCAAATTTCATACCAATCTCTTTAATAATTTTTGCAGTAATAAATCAAGCTTCGCTAAGTTTACATTAATCAAACTTCGCCAAATTTACAGGGAAGATGCCGTAATAACAGCCGATGTTGCCTACAAAACTACATGGAAAACGTGTGAGAATTGACGTCTGAATTGACGCCTAAATGAATAACTTTTAATAATACTCAATCAAATTTCACCACAAATCTCATTAATAACTTTTGCAGTAATAATTCAAATTTCGTCAAATTTACAGGGCAGTTGCCGTAATACCAGCCGATGGTGCGTGGAAAATCACATGAAAACGGTTGAGAATTGAGTCTGAATTGACATCTAAATGAATAACTTTTAATAATACTCTATCAAATTTCACACCAATCTCATAAATAACTTTTGCAGTAATTAATCAAACTTCGCCAAATTTACAGGGAAGTTGCCGTAATAACAGCCAATGCTGCCTGCAAAACTACATAGAAAACGGTTGAGAATTGACGTCTGAATTGACGTCTAAATGAATAACTTTTAATAATACTCAATCAAATTTCACACCACGTCTGAATTGACGTCTAAATGAATAACTTTTAATAATACTCAATCAAATTTCATACCAATCTCTTTAATAATTTTTGCAGTAATAAATCAAGCTTCGCTAAGTTTACATTAATCAAACTTCGCCAAATTTACAGGGAAGATGCCGTAATAACAGCCGATGTTGCCTACAAAACTACATGGAAAACGTGTGAGAATTGACGTCTGAATTGACGCCTAAATGAATAACTTTTAATAATACTCAATCAAATTTCACACAAATCTCATAAATAACTTTTGCAGTAATTATTCAAATTTCGCCAAATTTACAGGGCAGTTGCCCTAATACCAGCCGATGGTGCGTGGAAAATCACATGGAAAACAGTTGAGAATTGACGTCTGAATTGACGTCTAAATGAATAACTTTTAATAATACTCAATCAAATTTCACACCAAGCTCATTAATAACTTTTGTAGTAATTAAGCAAACTTCGCCAAATTTACACACAAGTTGCCGTAATACCAGTTGATGGTGCCTGCAAAATTACATGGAAAACAGTTGAGAATTGACGTCTGAATTGACGTCTAAATGAATAAATTTAATAATACTCAATCAAATTTCACACCAATCTCTTTAATAATTTTTGCAGTAATAAATCAAACTTCGCTAAGTTTACATTAATCAAACTTCGCCAAATTTACAGGGAAGATGCCGTAATAACAGCCGATGTTGCCTGCAAAACTACATGGAAAACGTGTGAGAATTGACGTCTGAATTGACGCCTCAATGAATAACTTTTAATAATACTCAATCAAATTTTACACCAATCTCATTAATAACTTTTGCAGTAATTAATCAAACTTCGCCAAATTTACAGGGAAGTTGCCGTAATAACAGCCAATCCTGCCTGCAAAAGTACATGGAAAATGGTTGAGAATTGACGTCTGAATTGACGTCTAAATGAATAACTTTTAATAATACTCAATCAAATTTTACACCAAGCTCATTAATAACTTTTGCAGTAATTAATCAAACTTCGCCAAATTTACACGGAAGTTGCCGTAATACCAGTCGATGGTGCCTGCAAAATTACATGGAAAACAGTTGAGAATTGACGTCTGAATTGACGCCTAAATGAATAACTTTTAAAAATACTCAATCAAATTTCACACAAATCTCATTAATAACTTTTGCAGTAATTATTCAAATTTCGCCAAATTTACAGGGAAGTTGCCGTAATAACAGCCAATGCTGCCTGCAAAACTACATAGAAAACGGTTGAGAATTGACGTCTGAATTGACGTCTAAATGAATAACTTTTAATAATACTCAATCAAATTTCACACCAATCTCTTTAATAATTTTTGCAGTAATAAATCAAGCTTCGCTAAGTTTACATAAATCAAACTTCGCCAAATTTACAGGGAAGATGCCGTAATAACAGCCGATGTTGCCTAAAAAACTACATGGAAAACGTGTGAGAATTGACGTCTGAATTGACGCCTAAATGAATAACTTTTAATAATACTCAATCAAATTTCACACAAATCTCATTAATAACTTTTGCAGTAATTATTCAAATTTCGCCAAATTTACAGGGCAGTTGCCGTAATACCAGCCGATGGTGCGTGGAAAATCACATGGAAAACGGTTGAGAATTGACGTCTGAATTGAAATCTAAATGAATAACTTCTAATAATACTCTATCACATTTCACACCAATCTCATAAATAACTTTTGCAGTAATTAATCAAACTTCGCCAAATTTACAGGGAAGTTGCCGTAATAACAGCCAATGCTGCCTGCAAAACTACATAGAAAACGGTTGAGAATTGACGTCTGAATTGACGTCTAAATGAATAACTTTTAATAATACTCAATCAAATTTCACACCAATCTCTTTAATAATTTTTGCATTAATAAATCAAGCTTCACTAAGCTTACATTAATCAAACTTCGCCAAATTTACAGGGAAGATGCCGTAATAACAGCCGATGTTGCCTACAAAACTACATGGAAAACGTGTGAGAATTGACGTCTGAATTGACGCCTAAATGAATAACTTTTAATAATACTCAATCAAATTTCACACAAATCTCATTAATAACTTTTGCAGTAATTATTCAAATTTCGCCAAATTTACAGGGCAGTTGCCGTAATACCAGCCGATGGTGCGTGGAAAATCACATGGAAAACGGTTGAGAATTGACGTCTGAATTGACATCTAAATGAATAACTTTTAATAATACTCTATCAAATTTCACACCAATCTCATAAATAACTTTTGCAGTAATTAATCAAACTTCGCCAAATTTACAGGGAAGTTGCCGTAATAACAGCCAATGCTGCCTGCAAAACTACATAGAAAACGGTTGAGAATTGACGTCTGAATTGACGTCTAAATGAATAACTTTTAATAATACTCAATCAAATTTCACACCAAGCTCATTAATAACTTTTGTAGTAATTAAGCAAACTTCGCCAAATTTACACAGAAGTTGCCGTAATACTAGCCGATGGTGCCTGCAAAACTACAAGGAAAACGGTTGAGAATTGACGTCTGAATTGACGTCTAAATGAATAACTTTTAATAATACTCAATCAAATTTCACACCAATCTCATTAATAACTTTTGCAGAAATTAATCAAACTTCGCCAAATTTACAGGGAAGTTGCCGTAATAACAGCCAATCCTGCCTGCAAAAGTACATGGAAAACGGTTGAGAATTGACGTCTGAATTGACGTCTAAATGAATAACTTTTAATAATACTCAATCAAATTTTACACCAAGCTCATTAATAACTTTTGCAGTAATTAATCAAACTTCGCCAAATTTACACGGAAGTTGCCGTAATACCAGTCGATGGTGCCTGCAAAATTACATGGAAAACAGTTGAGAATTGACGTCTGAATTGACGCCTAAATGAATAACTTTTAAAAATACTCAATCAAATTTCACACAAATCTCATTAATAACTTTTGCAGTAATTATTCAAATTTCGCCAAATTTACAGGGAAGTTGCCGTAATAACAGCCAATGCTGCCTGCAAAACTACATAGAAAACGGTTGAGAATTGACGTCTGAATTGACGTCTAAATGAATAACTTTTAATAATACTCAATCAAATTTCACACCAATCTCTTTAATAATTTTTGCAGTAATAAATCAAGCTTCGCTAAGTTTACATAAATCAAACTTCGCCAAATTTACAGGGAAGATGCCGTAATAACAGCCGATGTTGCCTAAAAAACTACATGGAAAACGTATGAGAATTGACGTCTGAATTGACGCCTAAATGAATAACTTTTAATAATACTCAATCAAATTTCACACAAATCTCATTAATAACTTTTGCAGTAATTATTCAAATTTCGCCAAATTTACAGGGCAGTTGCCGTAATACCAGCCGATGGTGCGTGGAAAATCACATGGAAAACGGTTGAGAATTGACGTCTGAATTGAAATCTAAATGAATAACTTCTAATAATACTCTATCAAATTTCACACCAATCTCATAAATAACTTTTGCAGTAATTAATCAAACTTCGCCAAATTTACAGGGAAGTTGCCGTAATAACAGCCAATGCTGCCTGCAAAACTACATAGAAAACGGTTGAGAATTGACGTCTGAATTGACGTCTAAATGAATAACTTTTAATAATACTCAATCAAATTTCACACCAATCTCTTTAATAATTTTTGCAGTAATAAATCAAGCTTCACTAAGTTTACATTAATCAAACTTCGCCAAATTTACAGGGAAGATGCCGTAATAACAGCCGATGTTGCCTACAAAACTACATGGAAAACGTGTGAGAATTGACGTCTGAATTGACGCCTAAATGAATAACTTTTAATAATACTCAATCAAATTTCACACAAATCTCATTAATAACTTTTGCAGTAATTATTCAAATTTCGCCAAATTTACAGGGCAGTTGCCGTAATACCAGCCGATGGTGCGTGGAAAATCACATGGAAAACGGTTGAGAATTGACGTCTGAATTGACATCTAAATGAATAACTTTTAATAATACTCTATCAAATTTCACACCAATCTCATAAATAACTTTTGCAGTAATTAATCAAACTTTGCCAAATTTACAGGGAAGTTGCCGTAATAACAGCCAATGCTGCCTGCAAAACTACATAGAAAACGGTTGAGAATTGACGTCTGAATTGACGTCTAAATGAATAACTTTTAATAATACTCAATCAAATTTCACACCAAGCTCATTAATAACTTTTGTAGTAATTAAGCAAACTTCGCCAAATTTACACAGAAGTTGCCGTAATACCAGCCGATGGTGCCTGCAAAACTACAAGGAAAACGGTTGAGAATTGACGTCTGAATTGACGTCTAAATGAATAACTTTTAATAATACTCAATCAAATTTCACACCAATCTCATTAATAACTTTTGCAGAAATTAATCAAACTTCGCCAAATTTACAGGGAAGTTGCCGTAATAACAGCCGATGTTGCCTGCAAAACTACATGGGAAACGGTTGAAAGTTGACGTCTGAATTGACGTCTAAATGAATAACTTTTAATAATACTCAATCAAATTTCACAACAAGCTCAATAATAACTTTTGTAGTAATTAAGCAAACTTCGCCAAATTTACACGGAAGTTGCCGTAATACCAGCCGATGGTGCCTGCAAAACTACTTGGAAAACGGTTGAGAATTGACGTCTGAATTGACGTCTAAATGAATAACTTTTAATAATACTCAATCAAATTTCACACCAATCTCATTATTAACTTTTGCTGTAATTAATCAAACTTCGCCAAATTTACAGAAAAATTGCCTTAATAACAGCCGATGTTGCCTGCAAAACTACATAGAAAACGGTTGAGAATTGACGTCAGAATTGACGTCTCAATGAATAGCTTTTAATAATACTCGATCAAATTTCACACCAATCTTATTAATAACTTTTGCAGTAATTAATCAAACTTCCCCAAATATACAGGGAAGTTGCCGTAATAACAGCCGATGTTGCCTGCAAAACTACATGGAAAACGGTTGAGAATTGACGTCTGAATTGACGTCTAAATGAATAACTTTTAATAATACTCAATCAAATTTCACACCAATCTCATTAATAACTTTTGCAGTAATTAATCAAACGTCGCCAAATTTACACGGAAGTTGCCGTAATACCAGCCGATGTTGCCTGCAAATCTACATGGAAAACGGTTGAGAATTGACGTCTGAATTGACGTCTAAATGAATAACTTTTACTAATACGCGATCAAATGTCACACCAATCTCATTAATAACTTTTGCAGTAATTAATCAAACTTCGCCAAATTTACACGGAAGTTGTCGTAATAACAGCCGATGTTGCCTGCAAAACTACATGGACAACGGTTGAGAATTGACGTCCGAATTGACGTCTAAATGAATAACTTTTAATAATACTCAATCAAATTTCACACAAATCTCATTAATAACTTTTGCAGTAATTATTCAAATTTCGCCAAATTTACAGGGCAGTTGCCGTAATACCAGCCGATGGTGCGTGGAAAATCACATGGAAAACGGTTGAGAATTGACGTCTGAATTGACATCTAAATGAATAACTTTTAATAATACCCTATCAAATTTCACACCAATCTCATAAATAACTTTAGCAGTAATTAATCAAACTTCGCCAAATTTACAGGGAAGTTGCAGTAATAACAGCCAATGCTGCCTGAAAAACTACATAGAAAACGGTTGAGAATTGACGTCTGAATTGACGTCTAAATGAATAATTTTTAATAATACTCAATCAAATTTCATACCAATCTCTTTAATAATTTTTGCAGTAATAAATCAAGCTTCGCTAAGTTTACATTAATCAAACTTCGCCAAATTTACAGGGAAGATGCCGTAATAACAGCCGATGTTGCCTACAAAACTACATGGAAAACGTGTGAGAATTGACGTCTGAATTGACGCCTAAATGAATAACTTTTAATAATACTCAATCAAATTTCACACAAATCTCATTAATAACTTTTGCAGTAATAATTCAAATTTCGTCAAATTTACAGGGCAGTTGCCGTAATACCAGCCGATGGTGCGTGGAAAATCACATGGAAAACGGTTGAGAATTGACGTCTGAATTGACATCTAAATGAATAACTTTTAATAATACTCTATCAAATTTCACACCAATCTCATAAATAACTTTTGCAGTAATTAATCAAACTTCGCCAAATTTACAGGGAAGTTGCCGTAATAACAGCCAATGCTGCCTGCAAAACTACATAGAAAACGGTTGAGAATTGACGTCTGAATTGACGTCTAAATGAATAACTTTTAATAATACTCAATCAAATTTCACACCACGTCTGAATTGACGTCTAAATGAATAACTTTTAATAATACTCAATCAAATTTCATACCAATCTCTTTAATAATTTTTGCAGTAATAAATCAAGCTTCGCTAAGTTTACATTAATCAAACTTCGCCAAATTTACAGGGAAGATGCCGTAATAACAGCCGATGTTGCCTACAAAACTACATGGAAAACGTGTGAGAATTGACGTCTGAATTGACGCCTAAGTGAATAACTTTTAATAATACTCAATCAAATTTCACACAAATCTCATAAATAACTTTTGCAGTAATTATTCAAATTTCGCCAAATTTACAGGGCAGTTGCCCTAATACCAGCCGATGGTGCGTGGAAAATCACATGGAAAACAGTTGAGAATTGACGTCTGAATTGACGTCTAAATGAATAACTTTTAATAATACTCAATCAAATTTCACACCAAGCTCATTAATAACTTTTGTAGTAATTAAGCAAACTTCGCCAAATTTACACACAAGTTGCCGTAATACCAGCCGATGGTGCCTGCAAAACTACAAGGAAAACGGTTGAGAATTGACGTCTGAATTGACGTCTAAATGAATAACTTTTAATAATACTCAATCAAATTTCACACCAATCTCATTAATAACTTTTGCAGTAATTAATCAAACTTCGCCAAATTTACAGGGAAGTTGCCGTAATAACAGCCGATGTTGCCTGCAAAACTACATGGGAAACGGTTGAAAGTTGACGTCTGAATTGACGTCTAAATGAATAACTTTTAATAATACTCAATCAAATTTCACAACAAGCTCATTAATAACTTTTGTAGTAATTAAGCAAACTTCGCCAAATTTACACGGAAGTGGCCGTAATACCAGCCGATGGTGCCTGCAAAACTACTTGGAAAACGGTTGAGAATTGACGTCTGAATTGACGTCTAAATGAATAACTTTTAATAATACTCAATCAAATTTCACACCAATCTCATTATTAACTTTTGCTGTAATTAATCAAACTTCGCCAAATTTACAGAAAAATTGCCTTAATAACAGCCGATGTTGCCTGCAAAACTACATAGAAAACGGTTGAGAATTGACGTCTGATTTGACGTCTCAATGAATAGCTTTTAATAATACTCGATCAAATTTCACACCAATCTTATTAATAACTTTTGCAGTAATTAATCAAACTTCGCCAAATTTACAGGGAAGTTGCCGTAATAACAGCCGATGTTGCCTGCAAAACTACATGGAAAACGGTTGAGAATTGACGTCTGAATTGACGTCTAAATGAATAACTTTTAATAATACTCAATCAAATTTCACACCAATCTCATTAATAACTTTTGCAGTAATTAATCAAACGTCGCCAAATTTACACGGAAGTTGCCGTAATACCAGCCGATGTTGCCTGCAAATCTACATGGAAAACGGTTGAGAATTGACGTCTGAATTGACGTCTAAATGAATAACTTTTACTAATACTCGATCAAATGTCACACCAATCTCATTAATAACTTTTGCAGTAATTAATCAAACTTCGCCAAATTTACACGGAAGTTGCCGTAATAACAGCCGATGTTGCCTGCAAAACTACATGGACAACGGTTGAGAATTGACGTCCGAATTGACGTCTAAATGAATAACTTTTAATAATACTCAATCAAATTTCACACAAATCTCATTAATAACTTTTGCAGTAATTATTCAAATTTCGCCAAATTTACAGGGCAGTTGCCGTAATACCAGCCGATGGTGCGTGGAAAATCACATGGAAAACGGTTGAGAATTGACGTCTGAATTGACATCTAAATGAATAACTTCTAATAATACTCTATCAAATTTCACACCAATCTCATAAATAACTATTGCAGTAAATAATCAAACTTCGCCAAATTTACAGGGAAGTTGCCGTAATAACAGCCAATGCTGCCTGCAAAACTACATAGAAAACGGTTGAGAATTGACGTCTGAATTGACGTCTAAATGAATAACTTTTAATAATACTCAATCAAATTTCACACCAATCTCTTTAATAATTTTTGCAGTAATAAATCAAGCTTTGCTAAGTTTACATTAATCAAACTTCGCCAAATTTACAGGGAAGATGCCGTAATAACAGCCGATGTTGCCTACAAAACTACATGGAAAACGTGTGAGAATTGACGTCTGAATTGACGCCTAAATGAATAACTTTTAATAATACTCAATCAAATTTCACACAAATCTCATAAATAACTTTTGCAGTAATTATTCAAATTTCGCCAAATTTACAGGGCAGTTGCCCTAATACCAGCCGATGGTGCGTGGAAAATCACATGGAAAACGGTTGAGAATTGACGTCTGAATTGACATCTAAATAAATAACTTTTAATAATACTCTATCAAATTTCACACCAATCTCATAAATAACTTTTGCAGTAATTAATCAAACTTCGCCAAATTTACAGGGAAGTTGCCGTAATACCAGCCGATGTTGCCTGCAAATCTACATGGAAAACAGTTGAGAATTGACGTCTGTATTGACATCTAAATGAATAACTTTTAATAATACTCTATCAAATTTCACACCAATCTCATTAATAACTTTTGCAGTAATTAATCAAACGTCGCCAAATTTACACGGAAGTTGCCGTAATACCAGCCGATGTTGCCTGCAAATCTACATGGAAAACAGTTGAGAATTGACGTCTGTATTGACATCTAAATGAATAACTTTTAATAATACTCTATCAAATTTCACACCAATCTCATAAATAACTTTTGCAGTAATTAATCAAACTTCGCCAAATTTACAGGGAAGTTGCCGTAATAACAGCCAATGCTGCCTGCAAAATTACATAGAAAACAGTTGAGAATTGACGTCTGAATTGACGTCTAAATGAATAACTTTTAATAATACTCAATCAAATTTCACACCAAGCTCATTAATAACTTTTGTAGTAATTAAGCAAACTTCGCCAAATTTACACACAAGTTGCCGTAATATCAGCCGATGGTGCCTGCAAAACTACAAGGAAAACGGTTGAGAATTGACGTCTGAATTGACGTCTAAATGAATAACTTTTAATAATACTCAATCAAATTTCACACCAATCTCATTAATAACTTTTGCAGTAATTAATCAAACTTCGCCAAATTTACAGGGAAGTTGCCGTAATAACAGCCGATGTTGCCTGCAAAACTACATGGGAAACGGTTGAAAGTTGACGTCTGAATTGGCGTCTAAATGAATAACTTTTAATAATACTCAATCAAATTTCACAACAAGCTCATTAATAACTTTTGTAGTAATTAAGCAAACTTCGCCAAATTTACACGGAAGTTGCCGTAATACCAGCCGATGGTGCCTGCAAAACTACTTGGAAAACGGTTGAGAATTGACGTCTGAATTGACGTCTAAATGAATAACTTTTAATAATACTCAATCAAATTTCACACCAATCTCATTATTAACTTTTGCTGTAATTAATCAAACTTCGCCAAATTTACAGAAAAATTGCCTTAATAACAGCCGATGTTGCCTGCAAAACTACATAGAAAACGGTTGAGAATTGACGTCTGATTTGACGTCTCAATGAATAGCTTTTAATAATACTCGATCAAATTTCACACCAATCTTATTAATAACTTTTGCAGTAATTAATCAAACTTCGCCAAATTTACAGGGAAGTTGCCGTAATAACAGCCGATGTTGCCTGCAAAACTACATGCAAAACGGTTGAGAATTGACGTCTGAATTGACGTCTAAATGAATAACTTTTAATAATACTCAATCAAATTTCACACCAATCTCATTAATAACTTTTGCAGTAATTAATCAAACGTCGCCAAATTTACACGGAAGTTGAAGTAATACCAGCCGATGTTGCCTGCAAATCTACATGGAAAACGGTTGAGAATTGACGTCTGAATTGACGTCTAAATGAATAACTTTTACTAATACTCGATCAAATGTCACACCAATCTCATTAATAACTTTTGCAGTAATTAATCAAACTTCGCCAAATTTACACGGAAGTTGCCGTAATAACAGCCGATGTTGCCTGCAAAACTACATGGACAACGGTTGAGAATTGACGTCCGAATTGACGTCTAAATGAATAACTTTTAATAATACTCAATCAAATTTCACACAAATCTCATTAATAACTTTTGCAGTAATTATTCAAATTTCGCCAAATTTACAGGGCAGTTGCCGTAATACCAGCCGATGGTGCGTGGAAAATCACATGGAAAACGGTTGAGAATTGACGTCTGAATTGACATCTAAATGAATAACTTTTAATAATACTCTATCAAATTTCACACCAATCTCATAAATAACTTTTGCAGTAATTAATCAAACTTCGCCAAATTTACAGGGAAGTTGCCGTAATAACAGCCGATGCTGCCTGCAAAACTACATAGAAAACGGTTTAGAATTGACGTCTGAATTGACGTCTAAATGAATAACTTTTAATAATACTCAATCAAATTTCACACCAATCTCTTTAATAATTTTTTCAGTAATAAATCAAGCTTCGCTAAGTTTACATTAATCAAACTTCGCCAAATTTACAGGGAAGATGCCGTAATAACAGCCGATGTTGCCTACAAAACTACATGGAAAACGTGTGAGAATTGACGTCTGAATTGACGCCTAAATGAATAACTTTTAATAATACTCAATCAAATTTCACACAAATCTCATTAATAACTTTTGCAGTAATTATTCAAATTTCGCCAAATTTACAGGGCAGTTGCCGTAATACCAGCCGATGGTGCGTGGAAAATCACATGGAAAACGGTTGAGAATTGACGTCTGAATTGACATCTAAATAAATAACTTTTAATAATACTCTATCAAATTTCACACCAATCTCATAAATAACTTTTGCAGTAATTAATCAAACTTCGCCAAATTTACAGGGAAGTTGCCGTAATAACAGCCAATGCTGCCTGCAAAACTACATAGAAAACGGTTGAGAATTGACGTCTGAATTGACGTCTAAATGAATAACTTTTAATAATACTCAATCAAATTTCACACCAAGCTCATTAATAACTTTTGTAGTAATTCATCAAACTTCGCCAAATTTACACAGAAGTTGCCGTAATACCAGCCGATGGTGCCTGCAAAACTACAAGGAAAACGGTTGAGAATTGACGTCTGAATTGACGTCTAAATGAATAACTTTTAATAATACTCAATCAAATTTCACACCAATCTCATTAATAACTTTTGCAGTAATTAATCAAACTTTGCCAAATTTACAGGGAAGTTGACGTAATAACAGCCGATGTTGCCTGCAAAACTACATGGGAAACGGTTGAAAGTTGACGTCTGAATTGACGTCTAAATGAATAACTTTTAATAATACTCAATCAAATTTCACAACAAGCTCATTAATAACTTTTGTAGTAATTAAGCAAACTTCGCCAAATTTACACGGAAGTTGCCGTAATACCAGCCGATGGTGCCTGCAAAACTACTTGGAAAACGGTTGAGAATTGACGTCTGAATTGACGTCTAAATGAATAACTTTTAATAATACTCAATCAAATTTCACACCAATCTCATTATTAACTTTTGCTGTAATTAATCAAACTTCGCCAAATTTACAGGAAAATTGCCTTAATAACAGCCGATGTTGCCTGCAAAACTACATAGAAAACGGTTCAGAATTGACGTCTGAATTGACGTCTCAATGAATAGCTTTTAATAATACTCGATCAAATTTCACACCAATCTTATTAATAACTTTTGCAGTAATTAATCAAACTTCGCCAAATTTACAGGGAAGTTGCCGTAATAACAGCCGATGTTGCCTACAAAACTACATGGAAAACGTGTGAGAATTGACGTCTGAATTGACGCCTAAATGAATAACTTTTAATAATACTCAATCAAATTTCACACAAATCTCATTAATAACTTTTGCAGTAATTATTCAAATTTCGCCAAATTTACAGGGCAGTTGCCGTAATACCAGCCGATGGTGCGTGGAAAATCACATGGAAAACGGTTGAGAATTGACGTCTGAATTGACATCTAAATGAATAACTTTTAATAATACTCTATCAAATTTCACACCAATCTCATAAATAACTTTTGCAGTAATTAAGCAAACTTCGCCAAATTTACAGGGAAGTTGCCGTAATAACAGCCAAAGCTGCCTGCAAAACTACATAGAAAACGGTTGAGAATTGACGTCTGAATTGACGTCTAAATGAATAACTTTTAATAATACTCAATCAAATTTCACACCAAGCTCATTAATAACTTTTGTAGTGATTAAGCAAACTTCGCCAAATTTACACAGAAGTTGCCGTAATACCAGCCGATGGTGCCTGCAAAACTACAAGGAACACGGTTGAGAATTGACGTCTGAATTGACGTCTAAATGAATAACTTTTAATAATACTCAATCAAATTTCACACCAATCTCATTAATAACTTTTGCAGTAATTAATCAAACTTCGCCAAATTTACAGGGAAGTTGCCGTAATAACAGCCGATGTTGCCTGCAAAACTACATGGGAAACGGTTGAAAGTTGACGTCTGAATTGACGTCTAAATGAATAACTTTCAATAATACTCAATCAAATTTCACAACAAGCTCATTAATAACTTTTGTAGTAATTAAGCAAACTTCGCCAAATTTACACGGAAGTTGCCGTAATACCAGCCGATGGTGCCTGCAAAACTACTTGGAAAACGGTTGAGAATTGACGTCTGAATTGACGTCTAAATGAATAACTTTTAATAATACTCAATCAAATTTCACACCAATCTCATTATTAACTTTTGCTGTAATTAATCAAACTTCGCCAAATTTACAGGAAAATTGCCTTAATAACAGCCGATGTTGCCTGCAAAACTACATAGAAAACGGTTAAGAATTGACGTCTGAATTGACGTCTCAATGAATAGCTTTTAATAATACTCGATCAAATTTCACACCAATCTTATTAATACCTTTTGCAGTAATTAATCAAACTTCGCCAAATTTACAGGGAAGTTGCCGTAATAACAGCCGATGTTGCCTGCAAAACTACATGGGAAACGGTTGAAAGTTGACGTCTGAATTGACGTCTAAATGAATAACTTTTAATAATACTCAATCAAATTTCACAACAAGCTCATTAATAACTTTTGTAGTAATTAAGCAAACTTCGCCAAATTTACACGGAAGTTGCCGTAATACCAGCCGATGGTGCCTGCAAAACTACTTGGAAAACGGTTGAGAATTGACGTCTGAATTGACGTCTAAATGAATAACTTTTAATAATACTCAATCAAATTTCACACCAATCTCATTATTAACTTTTGCTGTAATTAATCAAACTTCGCCAAATTTACAGGAAAATTGCCTTAATAACAGCCGATGTTGCCTGCAAAACTACATAAAAAACGGTTGAGAATTGACGTCTGAATTGACGTCTCAATGAATAGCTTTTAATAATACTCGATCAAATTTCACACCAATCTTATTAATAACTTTTGCAGTAATTAATCAAACTTCGCCAAATTTACAGGGAAGTTGCCGTAATAACAGCCGATGTTGCCTACAAAACTACATGGAAAACGTGTGAGAATTGACGTCTGAATTGACGCCTGAATGAATAACTTTTAATAATACTCAATCAAATTTCACACAAATCTCATTAATAACTTTTGCAGTAATTATTCAAATTTCGCCAAATTTACAGGGCAGTTGCCGTAATACCAGCCGATGGTGCGTGGAAAATCACATGGAAAACGGTTGAGAATTGACGTCTGAATTGACATCTAAATGAATAACTTTTAATAATACTCTATCAAATTTCACACCAATCTCATAAATAACTTTTGCAATAATTAATCAAACTTCGCCAAATTTACAGGGAAGTTGCCGTAATAACAGCCAATGCTGCCTGCAAAACAACATAGAAAACGGTTGAGAATTGACGTCTGAATTGACGTCTAAATGAATAACTTTTAATAATACTCAATCAAATTTCACACCAAGCTCATTAATAACTTTTGTAGTAATTAAGCAAACTTCGCCAAATTTACACAGAAGTTGCCGTAATACCAGACGATGGTGCCTGCAAAACTACAAGGAAAACGGTTGAGAATTGACGTCTGAATTGACGTCTAAATGAATAACTTTTAATAATACTCAATCAAATTTCACACCAATCTCATTAATAACTTTTGCAGTAATTATTCAAACTTCGCCAAATTTACAGGGAAGTTGCCGTAATAACAGCCGATGTTGCCTGCAAAACTACATGGGAAACGGTTGAAAGTTGACGTCTGAATTGACGTCTAAATGAATAACTTTCAATAATACTCAATCAAATTTCACAACAAGCTCATTAATAACTTTTGTAGTAATTAAGCAAACTTCGCCAAATTTACACGGAAGTTGTCGTAATACCAGCCGATGGTGCCTGCAAAACTACTTAGAAAACGGTTGAGAATTGACGTCTGAATTGACGTCTAAATGAATAACTTTTAATAATACTCAATCAAATTTCACACCAATCTCATTATTAACTTTTGCTGTAATTAATCAAACTTCGCCAAATTTACAGGAAAATTGCCTTAATAACAGCCGATGTTGCCTGCAAAACTACATAGAAAACGGTTGAGAATTGACGTCTGAATTGACGTCTCAATGAATAGCTTTTGATAATACTCGATCAAATTTCACACCAATCTTATTAATAACTTTTGCAGTAATTAATCAAACTTCGCCAAATTTACAGGGAAGTTGCCGTAATAACAGCCGATGTTGCCTGCAAAACTACATGGAAAACGGTTGAGAATTGACGTCTGAATTGACATCTAAATGAATAACTTTTAATAATACTCTATCAAATTTCACACCAATCTCATAAATAACTTTTGCAGTAATTAATCAAACTTCGCCAAATTTACAGGGAAGTTGCCGTAATACCAGCCGATGTTGCCTGCAAATCTACATGGAAAACGGTTGAGAATTGACGTCTGAATTGACGTCTAAATGAATAACTTTTACTAATACTCGATCAAATGTCACACCAATCTCATTAATAACTTTTGCAGTAATTAATCAAACTTCGCCAAATTTACACGGAAGTTGCCGTAATAACAGCCGATGTTGCCTACAAAACTACATGGAAAACGTGTGAGAATTGACGTCTGAATTGACGCCTAAATGAATAACTTTTAATAATACTCAATCAAATTTCACACAAATCTCATTAATAACTTTTGCAGTAATTATTCAAATTTCGCCAAATTAACAGGGCAGTTGCCGTAATACCAGCCGATGGTGCGTGGAAAATCACATGGAAAACGGTTGAGAATTGACGTCTGAATTGACATCTAAATGAATAACTTTTAATAATACTCTATCAAATTTCACACCAGTCTCATAAATAACTTTTGCAGTAATTTATCAAACTTCGCCAAATTTACAGGGAAGTTGCCGTAATAACAGCCAATGCTGCCTGCAAAACTACATAGAAAACGGTTGAGAATTGACGTCTGAATTGACTTCTAAATGAATAACTTTTAATAATACTCAATCAAATTTCACAACAAGCTCATTAATAACTTTTGTAGTGATTAAGCAAACTTCGCCAAATTTACACAGAAGTTGCCGTAATACCAGCCGATGGTGCCTGCAAAACTACAAGGAAAACGCTTGAGAATTGACGTCTGAATTGACGTCTAAATGAATAACTTTTAATAATACTCAATCAAATTTCACACCAATCTCATTAATAACTTTTGCAGTAATTAATCAAACTTTGCCAAATTTACAAGGAAGTTGCCGTAATAACAGCCGATGTTGCCTGCAAAACTACATGGGAAACGGTTGAAAGTTGACGTCTGAATTGACGTCTAAATGAATAACTTTTAATAATACTCAATCAAATTTCACAACAAGCTCATTAATAACTTTTGTAGTAATCAAGCAAACCTCGCCAAATTTACACGGAAGTTGCCGTAATACCAGCCGATGGTGCCTGCAAAACTACTTGGATAACGGTTGAGAATTGACGTCTGAATTGACGTCTAAATGAATAACTTTTAATAATACTCAATCAAATTTCACACCAATCTCATTATTAACTTTTGCAGTAATTAATCAAACTTCGCTAAATTTACAGGGAAGTTGCCGTAATACCAGCCGATGGTGCCTGCAAAACTACTTGGAAAACGGTTGAGAATTGACGTCTGAATTGACGTCTAAATGAATAACTTTTAATAATACTCAATCAAATTTCACACCAATCTCATTATTAACTTTTGCTGTAATTATTCAAACTTCGCCAAATTTACAGGAAAATTGCCTTAATAACAGCCGATGTTGCCTGCAAAACTACATAGAAAACGGTTGAGAATTGACGTCTGAATTGACGTCTCAATGAATAGCTTTTAATAATACTCGATCAAATTTCACACCAATCTTATTAATAACTTTTGCAGTAATTAATCAAACTTCGCCAAATTTACAGGGAAGTTGCCGTAATAACAGCCGATGTTGCCTACAAAACTACATGGAAAACGTGTGAGAATTGACGTCTGAATTGACGCCTAAATGAATAACTTTTAGTAATACTCAATCAAATTTCACACAAATCTCATTAATAACTTTTGCAGTAATTATTCAAATTTCGCCAAATTTACAGGGCAGTTGCCGTAATACCAGCCGATGGTGCGTGGAAAATCACATGGAAAACGGTTGAGAATTGACGTCTGAATTGACATCTAAATGAATAACTTTTAATAATACTCTATCAAATTTCACACCAATCTCATAAATAACTTTTGCAATAATTAATCAAACTTCGCCAAATTTACAGGGAAGTTGCCGTAATAACAGCCAATGCTGCCTGCAAAACTACATAGAAAACGGTTGAGAATTGACGTCTGAATTGACTTCTAAATGAATAACTTTTAATAATACTCAATCAAATTTCACACCAAGCTCATTAATAACTTTTGTAGTGATTAAGCAAACTTCGCCAAATTTACACAGAAGTTGCCGTAATACCAGCCGATGGTGCCTGCAAAACTACAAGGAAAACGGTTGAGAATTGACGTCTGAATTGACGTCTAAATGAATAACTTTTAATAATACTCAATCAAATTTCACACCAATCTCATTAATAACTTTTGCAGTAATTAATCAAACTTCGCCAAATTTACAGGGAAGTTGCCGTAATAACAGCCGATGTTGCCTGCAAAACTACATGGGAAACGGTTGAAAGTTGACGTCTGAATTGACGTCTAAATGAATAACTTTTAATAATACTCAATCAAATTTCACAACAAGCTCATTAATAACTTTTGTAGTAATTAAGCAAACCTCGCCAAATTTACACGGAAGTTGCCGTAATACCAGCCGATGGTGCCTGCAAAACTACTTGGAAAACGGTTGAGAATTGACGTCTGAATTGACGTCTAAATGAATAACTTTTAATAATACTCAATCAAATTTCACACCAATCTCATTATTAACTTTTGCAGTAATTAATCAAACTTCGCTAAATTTACAGGGAAGTTGCCGTAATACCAGCCGATGGTGCCTGCAAAACTACTTGGAAAACGGTTGAGAATTGACGTCTGAATTGACGTCTAAATGAATAACTTTTAATAATACTCAATCAAATTTCACACCAATCTCATTATTAACTTTTGCTGTAATTATTCAAACTTCGCCAAATTTACAGGAAAATTGCCTTAATAACAGCCGATGTTGCCTGCAAAACTACATAGAAAACGGTTGAGAATTGACGTCTGAATTGACGTCTCAATGAATAGCTTTTAATAATACTCGATCAAATTTCACACCAATCTTATTAATAACTTTTGCAGTAATTAATCAAACTTCGCCAAATTTACAGGGAAGTTGCCGTAATAACAGCCGATGTTGCCTACAAAACTACATGGAAAACGTGTGAGAATTGACGTCTGAATTGACGCCTAAATGAATAACTTTTAGTAATACTCAATCAAATTTCACACAAATCTCATTAATAACTTTTGCAGTAATTATTCAAATTTCGCCAAATTTACAGGGCAGTTGCCGTAATACCAGCCGATGGTGCGTGGAAAATCACATGGAAAACGGTTGAGAATTGACGTCTGAATTGACATCTAAATGAATAACTTTTAATAATACTCTATCAAATTTCACACCAATCTCATAAATAACTTTTGCAATAATTAATCAAACTTCGCCAAATTTACAGGGAAGTTGCCGTAATAACAGCCAATGCTGCCTGCAAAACAACATAGAAAACGGTTGAGAATTGACGTCTGAATTGACTTCTAAATGAATAACTTTTAATAATACTCAATCAAATTTCACACCAAGCTCATTAATAACTTTTGTAGTGATTAAGCAAACTTCGCCAAATTTACACAGAAGTTGCCGTAATACCAGCCGATGGTGCCTGCAAAACTACAAGGAAAACGGTTGAGAATTGACGTCTGAATTGACGTCTAAATGAATAACTTTTAATAATACTCAATCAAATTTCACACCAATCTCATTAATAACTTTTGCAGTAATTAATCAAACTTCGCCAAATTTACAGGGAAGTTACCGTAATAACAGCCGATGTTGCCTGCAAAACTACATGGGAAACGGTTGAGAATTGACGTCTGAATTGACGTCTAAATGAATAACTTTTAATAATACTCAATCAAATTTCACACCAATCTCATTATTAACTTTTGCAGTAATTAATCAAACTTCGCTAAATTTACAGGGAAGTTGCCGTAATACCAGCCGATGGTGCCTGCAAAACTACTTGGAAAACGGTTGAGAATTGACGTCTGAATTGACGTCTAAATGAATAACTTTTAATAATACTCAATCAAATTTCACACCAATCTCATTATTAACTTTTGCTGTAATTATTCAAACTTCGCCAAATTTACAGGAAAATTGCCTTAATAACAGCCGATGTTGCCTGCAAAACTACATAGAAAACGGTTGAGAATTGACGTCTGAATTGACGTCTCAATGAATAGCTTTTAATAATACTCGATCAAATTTCACACCAATCTTATTAATAACTTTTGCAGTAATTAATCAAACTTCGCCAAATTTACAGGGAAGTTGCCGTAATAACAGCCGATGTTGCCTACAAAACTACATGGAAAACGTGTGAGAATTGACGTCTGAATTGACGCCTAAATGAATAACTTTTAGTAATACTCAATCAAATTTCACACAAATCTCATTAATAACTTTTGCAGTAATTATTCAAATTTCGCCAAATTTACAGGGCAGTTGCCGTAATACCAGCCGATGGTGCGTGGAAAATCACATGGAAAACGGTTGAGAATTGACGTCTGAATTGACATCTAAATGAATAACTTTTAATAATACTCTATCAAATTTCACACCAATCTCATAAATAACTTTTGCAATAATTAATCAAACTTCGCCAAATTTACAGGGAAGTTGCCGTAATAACAGCCAATGCTGCCTGCAAAACAACATAGAAAACGGTTGAGAATTGACGTCTGAATTGACTTCTAAATGAATAACTTTTAATAATACTCAATCAAATTTCACACCAAGCTCATTAATAACTTTTGTAGTGATTAAGCAAACTTCGCCAAATTTACACAGAAGTTGCCGTAATACCAGCCGATGGTGCCTGCAAAACTACAAGGAAAACGGTTGAGAATTGACGTCTGAATTGACGTCTAAATGAATAACTTTTAATAATACTCAATCAAATTTCACACCAATCTCATTAATAACTTTTGCAGTAATTAATCAAACTTCGCCAAATTTACAGGGAAGTTACCGTAATAACAGCCGATGTTGCCTGCAAAACTACATGGGAAACGGTTGAAAGTTGACGTCTGAATTGACGTCTAAATGAATAACTTTTAATAATACTCAATCAAATTTCACAACAAGCTCATTAATAACTTTTGTAGTAATTAAGCAAACCTCGCCAAATTTACACGGAAGTTGCCGTAATACCAGCCGATGGTGCCTGCAAAACTACTTGGAAAACGGTTGAGAATTGACGTCTGAATTGACGTCTAAATGAATAACTTTTAATAATACTCAATCAAATTTCACACCAATCTCATTATTAACTTTTGCAGTAATTAATCAAACTTCGCTAAATTTACAGGGAAGTTGCCGTAATACCAGCCGATGGTGCCTGCAAAACTACTTGGAAAACGGTTGAGAATTGACGTCTGAATTGACGTCTAAATGAATAACTTTTAATAATACTCAATCAAATTTCACACCAATCTCATTATTAACTTTTGCTGTAATTAATCAAACTTCGCCAAATTTACAGGAAAATTGCCTTAATAACAGCCGATGTTGCCTGCAAAACTACATAGAAAACGGTTGAGAATTGACGTCTGAATTGACGTCTCAATGAATAGCTTTTAATAATACTCGATCAAATTTCACACCAATCTTATTAATAACTTTTGCAGTAATTAATCAAACTTCGCCAAATTTACAGGGAAGTTGACGTAATACCAGCCTATGGTACCTGCAAAACTACACGGAAAACAGTTGAGAATTGACGTCTGAATTGACGTCTAAATGAATAACATTTAATAATACGCAATCAAATTTCACACGAATCTCATTAATTACTTTTGCAGTAATTAATCAAACTTCGCCAAATTTACTGGACAATTGCCGTAATAACAGCAGATGTCGCCTGCAAAACTACATGGAAAACGGTTGAGAATTGACGTCTGAATTGACGGCTAAATGAATAACTTTTAATAATACTCAATCAAATTTTACACCAAGCTCATTAATAACTTTGTAGTAATTAATCAAACTTCGCCAAAATTTACACGGAAGTTGCCGTAATACCAGCCGATTGTGCCTGCAAAACAACATGGAAAACGGTTGAGAATTGACGTCTGAATTGACGTCTAAATGAATAACTTTTAATAATACTCAATCAAATTTCAAACCAATCTCATTAATAGCTTTTGCAGTAATTAATCAAACTTCGGCAAATTTACAGGGAAGTTGCCGTAATACCAGCCGATGGTGTATGCAAAATTACATGGAAAACAGTTGAGAAGTGACGTCTGAATTGACGTTTAAATGAATAACTTTTAATTATACTCAATCAAATTTCACAACAATCTCTTTAATAATTTTTGCAGCAATAAAGCAAACTTCGCAAAGTTTACATTAATCAAACTTCGCCAAATTTACATGGAAGTTGCCGTAATAACAGCCGATGTTGCCTACAAAACTACGTGGAAAACGGTTGAGAATTGACTTCTGAATTGACGTCTAAGTGAATAACTTTTAATAATACTCAATACATTTCACACCAATCTCATTAATAAATTTTGCAGTAATTAATCAAACTTCGCCAAATTTACAGGGAAGTTGCCGTAATAACAGCCAATGTTGCCTGCAAAATTACATGGAAAACGGTTGAGAATTGACGTCTGAATTGACGTCTAAATGAATAACTTTTAATAATACTCAATCAAATTTCACACCAATCTCATTAATAACTTTTGCAGTAAATAATCAAACTTCGCCAAATTTACAGGGAAGTTGCCGAAATAACAGCCGATGGTGTCTGCAAAATTACATGGAAAACAGTTGAGAAGTGACGTCTGAATTGCCGTTTAAATGAATAACTTTTAATAATACTCAATCAAATTTCACAACAATCTCTTTAATAATTTTTGCAGCAATAAATCAAACTTCGCAAAGTTTACATTAATCAAACTTCGCCAAATTTACTGAAAAATTGCCGTAATAACAGCCGATGTTGCCTGCAAAACTACATGGAAAACGGTTGCGAATTGACGTCTGAATTGACGTCTAAATGAATAACTTTTAATAATACTCAATCAAATTTCACACCAATCTCATTAATAACTTTTGCAGTAATTAATCAAACTTCGCCAAATTTACAGGGAAGTTATCGTAATAACAGCCAATGTTGCCTGCAAAACTACGTGGAAAACGGTTGCGAATTAACGTCTGAATTGACGTCTAAATGAATAACTTATAATAATACTCAATCAAATTTCACACCAAGCTCATTAATAACTTTTGCAGTAATTAATCAAACTTCGCCAAATTTACACGGAAGTTGCCGTAATACCAGCCGATGGTGCCTGCAAAACTACATGGAAAACGGTTGAGAATTGACGTCTGAATTGACGTCTAAATGAATAACTTTTAATAATACTCAATCAAATTTCACACCAATCTCATTAATAAATTTTGCAGTAATTAATCAAACTTCGCCAAATTTACAGGGAAGTTGCCGAAATAACAGCCGATGGTGTCTGCAAAATTACATGGAAAACAGTTGAGAAGTGACGTCTGAATTGCCGTTTAAATGAATAACTTTTAATAATACTCAATCAAATTTCACAACAATCTCTTTAATAATTTTTGCAGCAATAAATCAAACTTCGCAAAGTTTACATTAAATCAAACTTCGCCAAATTTACATGGAAGTTGCCGTAATGACAGCCGATGTTGCCTACAAAACTACGTGGAAAACGGTTGAGAATTGACGTCTGAATTGACGTCTAAGTGAATAACTTTTAATAATACTCAATCAAATTTCACACCAATCTCATTAATAAATTTTGCAGTAATTAATCAAACTTTGCCAAATTTACAGGGAAGCTGCCGTAATAACAGCCGATGTTGCCTGCAAAACTACATGGAAAACGGTTGAGAATTGACGTCTGAATTGACGTCTAAATGAATAACTTTTAATAATACTCAATCAAATTTCACACCAAGCTCATTAATAACTTTTGTAGTAATTAATCAAACTTTGCCAAATTTACACGGAAGTTGCCGTAATACCAGCCGATGGTGCCTGCAAAACTACATGGAAAACGGTTAAGAATTGACGTCTGTATTGACGTCTAAATGAATAACTTTTAATAATACTCAATCAAATTTCACACCAATCTCATTAATAACTTTTGCAGTAATTAATCAAACTTCGCCAAATTTACTGAAAAATTGCCGTAATAACAGCCGATGTTGCCTGCAAAACTACATGGAAAACGGTTGCGAATTGACGTCTGAATTGACGTCTAAATGAAAAACTTTTAATAATACTCAATCAAATTTCACACCAATCTCATTAATAACTTTTGCAGTAATTAATCAAACTTCGCCAAATTTACAGGGAAGTTATCGTAATAACAGCCAATGTTGCCTGCAAAACTACGTGGAAAACGGTTGCGAATTGACGTCTGAATTGACGTCTAAATGAATAACTTATAATAATACTCAATCAAATTTCACACCAAGCTCATTAATAACTTTTGCAGTAATTAATCAAACTTCGCCAAATTTACACGGAAGTTGCCGTAATACCAGCCGATGGTGCCTGCAAAACTACATGGAAAACGGTTGAGAATTGACGTCTGAATTGACGTCTAAATGAATAACTTTTAATAATACTCAATCAAATTTCACACCAATCTCATTAATAACTTTTGCAGTAATTAATCAAACTTCGCCAAATTTACAGGGAAGTTGCCGAAATAACAGCCGATGGTGTCTGCAAAATTACATGGAAAACAGTTGAGAAGTGACGTCTGAATTGCCGTTTAAATGAATAACTTTTAATAATACTCAATCAAATTTCACAACAATCTCTTTAATAATTTTTGCAGCAATAAATCAAACTTCGCAAAGTTTACATTAATCAAACTTCGCCAAATTTACATGGAAGTTGCCGTAATGACAACCGATGTTGCCTACAAAACTACGTGGAAAACGGAAAACGTCTAAATGAATAACTTTTAATAATACTCAATCAAATTTCACACGAATCTCATTAATAACTTTTGCAGTAATTAATCAAACTTCGCCAAATTTACTGAAAAATTGCCCTAATAACAGCCGATGTTGCCTGCAAAAGTACGTGGAAAACAGTTGAAAATTGACGTCTGAATTGACGTCTAAATGAATAACTTTTAATAATACTCAATCAAATTTCACACGAATCTCATTAATAACTTTTGCAGTAATTAATCAAACTTCGCCAAATTTACTGAAATATTGCCGTTATAAAAGCCGATGTTGCCTGCAAAACTACATGGAAAACGGTTTAGAATTGACGTCTGAATTGACGTCTAAATGAAAAACTTTTAATAATACTCAATCACATTTCACACCAATCTCATTAATAACTTTTGCAGTAATTAATCAAACTTCGCCAAATTTACAGGGAAGTTGCCGTAATAACAGCCGATGCTGCCTGCAAAACTACATGGAAAACGGTTGAGAATTGACGTCTGAATTGACGTCTAAATGAATAACTTTTAATAATACTCAATCAAATTTCACACCAAGCTCATTAATAACTTTTGCAGTAATTAATCAAACTTCGCCAAATTTACACGGAAGTTGCCGTAATACCAGCCGATGGTGCCTGCAAAACTACATGGAAAACGGTTGAGAATTGACGTCTGAATTGACGTCTAAATGAATAACTTTTAATAATACTCGATCAAATTTCACACCAATCTCATTATTAACTTTTGCAGTAATTAATTAAACTTCGCCAAATTTACAGGGCAGTTGACGTAATAAAAGCCGATGTTTCCTGCAAAACTACATGGAAAACAGTTGAAAATTGACGTCTGAATTGACGTCTAAATGAATAACTTTTAATAATACTCAATCAAATTTCACACGAATCTCATTAATAACTTTTGCAGTAATTAATCAAACTTCGTCAAATTTACTGAAAAATTGCAGTAATAACAGCCGATGTTGCCTGCAAAAGTACATGGAAAACAGTTGAGAATTGACGTCTGAATTGACGTCTAAATGAATAACTTTTAATAATACTCAATCAAATTTCACACGAATCTCATTATTACCTTTTGCAGTAATTAATCAAACTTCGCTAAATTTACAGGGAAGTTGCCGTAATACCAGCCGATGGTGCCTGCAAAATTACATGGAAAACGGTTGAGAATTGACGTCTGAATTGACGTCTAAATGAATAACTTTTAATAATACTCGATCAAATTTCACACCAATCTCATTATTAACTTTTGCAGTAATTAATCAAACTTCGCCAAATTTACAGGGCAGTTGCCGTAATAAAAGCCAATGTTGCCTGCAAAACTACATGGAAAGCAGTTGAAAATTGACGTCTGAATTGACGTCTAAATGAATAACTTTCAATAATACTCAATCAAATTTCACACCAATCTCATTAATAACTTTTGCAGTAATTAATCAAACTTCGCCAAATTTACTGAAAAATTGCCGTAATAACAGCCGATGTTGCCTGCAAAAGTACATGGAAAACAGTTTAAAATTGACGTCTGAATTGACGTCTAAATGAATAACTTCTAATAATACTCAATCAAATTTCACACGAATCTCATTAATATCTTTTGCAGTAATTAATCAAACTTCGCCAAATTTACTGAAATATTGCCGTTATAAAAGCCGATGTTGCCTGCAAAACTACATGGAAAACGGTTGAGAATTGACGTCTGAATTGACGTCTAAATGAATAACTTTTAATAATACTCAATCACATTTCACACCAATCTCATTAATAACTTTTGCAGTAATTAATCAAACTTCGCCAAATTTACAGGGAAGTTGCCGTAATAACAGCCGATGCTGCCTGCAAAACTACATGGAAAACGGTTGAGAATTGACGTCTGAATTGACGTCTAAATGAATAACTTTTAATAATACTCAATCAAATTTCACACCAATCTCATTAATAACTTTTGCAGTAATTAATCAAACTTCGCCAAATTTACAGGGAAGTTGCCGAAATAACAGCCGATGGTGTCTGCAAAATTACATGGAAAACAGTTGAGAAGTGACGTCTGAATTGCCGTTTAAATGAATAACTTTTAATAATACTCAATCAAATTTCACAACAATCTCTTTAATAATTTTTGCAGCAATAAATCAAACTTCGCAAAGTTTACATTAATCAAACTTCGCCAAATTTACATGGAAGTTGCCGTAATGACAACCGATGTTGCCTACAAAACTACGTGGAAAACGGAAAACGTCTAAATGAATAACTTTTAACAATACTCAATCAAATTTCACACGAATCTCATTAATAACTTTTGCAGTAATTAATCAAACTTCGCCAAATTTCCTGAAAAATTGCCCTAATAACAGCCGATGTTGCCTGCAAAAGTACGTGGAAAACAGTTGAAAATTGACGTCTGAATTGACGTCTAAATGAATAACTTTTAATAATACTCGCCAAATTTACTGAAATATTGCCGTTATAAAAGCCGATGTTGCCTGCAAAACTACATGGAAAACGGTTGAGAATTGACGTCTGAATTGACGTCTAAATGAATAACTTTTAATAATACTCAATCACATTTCACACCAATCTCATTAATAACTTTTGCAGTAATTAATCAAACTTCGCCAAATTTACAGGGAAGTTGCCGTAATAACAGCCGATGCTGCCTGCAAGACTACATGGAAAACGGTTGAGAATTGACGTCTGAATTGACGTCTAAATGAATAACTTTTAATAATACTCAATCAAATTTCACACCAATCTCATTAATAACTTTTGCAGTAATTAATCAAACTTCGCCAAATTTACAGGGAAGTTGCCGAAATAACAGCCGATGGTGTCTGCAAAATTACATGGAAAACAGTTGAGAAGTGACGTCTGAATTGCCGTTTAAATGAATAACTTTTAATAATACTCAATCAAATTTCACAACAATCTCTTTAATAATTTTTGCAGCAATAAATCAAACTTCGCAAAGTTTACATTAATCAAACTTCGCCAAATTTACATGGAAGTTGCCGTAATGACAACCGATGTTGCCTACAAAACTACGTGGAAAACGGAAAACGTCTAAATGAATAACTTTTAATAATACTCAATCAAATTTCACACGAATCTCATTAATAACTTTTGCAGTAATTAATCAAACTTCGCCAAATTTACTGAAAAATTGCCCTAATAACAGCCGATGTTGCCTGCAAAAGTACGTGGAAAACAGTTGAAAATTGACGTCTGAATTGACGTCTAAATGAATAACTTTTAATAATACTCAATCAAATTTCACACGAATCTCATTAATAACTTTTGCAGTAATTAATCAAACTTCGCCAAATTTACTGAAATATTGCCGTTATAAAAGCCGATGTTGCCTGCAAAACTACATGGAAAACGGTTGAGAATTGACGTCTGAATTGACGTCTAAATGAATAACTTTTAATAATACTCAATCACATTTCACACCAATCTCATTAATAACTTTTGCAGTAATTAATCAAACTTCGCCAAATTTACAGGGAAGTTGCCGTAATAACAGCCGATGCTGCCTGCAAAACTACATGGAAAACGGTTGAGAATTGACGTCTGAATTGACGTCTAAATGAATAACTTTTAATAATACTCAATCAAATTTCACACCAAGCTCATTAATAACTTTTGCAGTAATTAATCAAACTTCGCCAAATTTACACGGAAGTTGCCGTAATACCAGCCGATGGTGCCTGCAAAACTACATGGAAAACGGTTGAGAATTGACGTCTGAATTGACGTCTAAATGAATAACTTTTAATAATACTCGATCAAATTTCACACCAATCTCATTATTAACTTTTGCAGTAATTAATTAAACTTCGCCAAATTTACAGGGCAGTTGACGTAATAAAAGCCGATGTTTCCTGCAAAACTACATGGAAAACAGTTGAAAATTGACGTCTGAATTGACGTCTAAATGAATAACTTTTAATAATACTCAATCAAATTTCACACGAATCTCATTAATAACTTTTGCAGTAATTAATCAAACTTCGTCAAATTTACTGAAAAATTGCAGTAATAACAGCCGATGTTGCCTGCAAAAGTACATGGAAAACAGTTGAGAATTGACGTCTGAATTGACGTCTAAATGAATAACTTTTAATAATACTCAATCAAATTTCACACGAATCTCATTATTACCTTTTGCAGTAATTAATCAAACTTCGCTAAATTTACAGGGAAGTTGCCGTAATACCAGCCGATGGTGCCTGCAAAATTACATGGAAAACGGTTGAGAATTGACGTCTGAATTGACGTCTAAATGAATAACTTTTAATAATACTCGATCAAATTTCACACCAATCTCATTATTAACTTTTGCAGTAATTAATCAAACTTCGCCAAATTTACAGGGCAGTTGCCGTAATAACAGCCAATGTTGCCTGCAAAACTACATGGAAAGCAGTTGAAAATTGACGTCTGAATTGACGTCTAAATGAATAACTTTCAATAATACTCAATCAAATTTCACACCAATCTCATTAATAACTTTTGCAGTAATTAATCAAACTTCGCCAAATTTACTGAAAAATTGCCGTAATAACAGCCGATGTTACCTGCAAAAGTACATGGAAAACAGTTTAAAATTGACGTCTGAATTGACGTCTAAATGAATAACTTCTAATAATACTCAATCAAATTTCACACGAATCTCATTAATAACTTTTGCAGTAATTAATCAAACTTCGCCAAATTTACTGAAATATTGCCGTTATAAAAGCCGATGTTGCCTGCAAAACTACATGGAAAACGGTTGAGAATTGACGTCTGAATTGACGTCTAAATGAATAACTTTTAATAATACTCAATCACATTTCACACCAATCTCATTAATAACTTTTGCAGTAATTAATCAAACTTCGCCAAATTTACAGGGAAGTTGCCGTAATAACAGCCGATGCTGCCTGCAAAACTACATGGAAAACGGTTGAGAATTGACGTCTGAATTGACGTCTAAATGAATAACTTTTAATAATACTCAATCAAATTTCACACCAATCTCATTAATAACTTTTGCAGTTATTAATCAAACTTCGCCAAATTTACAGGGAAGTTACCGTAATAACAGCCAATGTTGCCTGCAAAACTACGTGGAAAACGGTTGCGAATTGACGTCTGAATTGACGTCTAAATGAATAACTTTTAATAATACTCAATCAAATTTCAAACCAAGCTCATTAATAACTTTTGCAGTAATTAATCAAACTTCGCCAAATTTACACGGAAGTTGCCGTAATACCAGCCGATGGTGCCTGCAAAACTACATGGAAAACGGTTGAGAATTGACGTCTGAATTGACGTCTAAATGAATAACTTTTAATAATACTCAATCACATTTCACACCAATCTCATTAATAACTTTTGCAGTAATTAATCAAACTTCGCCAAATTTACAGGGAAGTTGCCGTAATAACAGCCGATGCTGCCTGCAAAACTACATGGAAAACGGTTGAGAATTGACGTCTGAATTGACGTCTAAATGAATAACTTTTAATAATACTCAATCAAATTTCACACCAAGCTCATTAATAACTTTTGCAGTAATTAATCAAACTTCGCCAAATTTACACGGAAGTTGCCGTAATACCAGCCGATGGTGCCTGCAAAACTACATGGAAAACGGTTGAGAATTGACGTCTGAATTGACGTCTAAATGAATAACTTTTAATAATACTCGATCAAATTTCACACCAATCTCATTATTAACTTTTGCAGTAATTAATTAAACTTCGCCAAATTTACAGGGCAGTTGACGTAATAAAAGCTGATGTTTCCTGCAAAACTACATGGAAAACAGTTGAAAATTGACGTCTGAATTGACGTCTAAATGAATAACTTTTAATAATACTCAATCAAATTTCACACGAATCTCATTAATAACTTTTGCAGTAATTAATCAAACTTCGTCAAATTTACTGAAAAATTGCAGTAATAACAGCCGATGTTGCCTGCAAAAGTACATGGAAAACAGTTGAGAATTGACGTCTGAATTGACGTCTAAATGAATAACTTTTAATAATACTCAATCAAATTTCACACGAATCTCATTATTACCTTTTGCAGTAATTAATCAAACTTCGCTAAATTTACAGGGAAGTTGCCGTAATACCAGCCGATGGTGCCTGCAAAATTACATGGAAAACGGTTGAGAATTGACGTCTGAATTGACGTCTAAATGAATAACTTTTAATAATACTCGATCAAATTTCACACCAATCTCATTATTAACTTTTGCAGTAATTAATCAAACTTCGCCAAATTTACAGGGCAGTTGCCGTAATAACAGCCAATGTTGCCTGCAAAACTACATGGAAAGCAGTTGAAAATTGACGTCTGAATTGACGTCTAAATGAATAACTTTCAATAATACTCAATCAAATTTCACACCAATCTCATTAATAACTTTTGCAGTAATTAATCAAACTTCGCCAAATTTACTGAAAAATTGCCGTAATAACAGCCGATGTTACCTGCAAAAGTACATGGAAAACAGTTTAAAATTGACGTCTGAATTGACGTCTAAATGAATAACTTCTAATAATACTCAATCAAATTTCACACGAATCTCATTAATAACTTTTGCAGTAATTAATCAAACTTCGCCAAATTTACTGAAATATTGCCGTTATAAAAGCCGATGTTGCCTGCAAAACTACATGGAAAACGGTTGAGAATTGACGTCTGAATTGACGTCTAAATGAATAACTTTTAATAATACTCAATCACATTTCACACCAATCTCATTAATAACTTTTGCAGTAATTAATCAAACTTCGCCAAATTTACAGGGAAGTTGCCGTAATAACAGCCGATGCTGCCTGCAAAACTACATGGAAAACGGTTGAGAATTGACGTCTGAATTGACGTCTAAATGAATAACTTTTAATAATACTCAATCAAATTTCACACCAATCTCATTAATAACTTTTGCAGTTATTAATCAAACTTCGCCAAATTTACAGGGAAGTTACCGTAATAACAGCCAATGTTGCCTGCAAAACTACGTGGAAAACGGTTGCGAATTGACGTCTGAATTGACGTCTAAATGAATAACTTTTAATAATACTCAATCAAATTTCAAACCAAGCTCATTAATAACTTTTGCAGTAATTAATCAAACTTCGCCAAATTTACACGGAAGTTGCCGTAATACCAGCCGATGGTGCCTGCAAAACTACATGGAAAACGGTTGAGAATTGACGTCTGAATTGACGTCTAAATGAATAACTTTTATTAATACTCAATCAAATTTCACACGAATCTCATTAATAACTTTTGCAGTAATTAATCAAACTTCGCCAAATTTACTGAAATATTGCCGTTATAAAAGCCGATGTTGCCTGCAAAACTACATGGAAAACGGTTGAGAATTGACGTCTGAATTGACGTCTAAATGAATAACTTTTAATAATACTCAATCACATTTCACACCAATCTCATTAATAACTTTTGCAGTAATTAATCAAACTTCGCCAAATTTACAGGGAAGTTGCCGTAATAACAGCCGATGCTGCCTGCAAAACTACATGGAAAACGGTTGAGAATTGACGTCTGAATTGACGTCTAAATGAATAACTTTTAATAATACTCAATCAAATTTCACACCAAGCTCATTAATAACTTTTGCAGTAATTAATCAAACTTCGCCAAATTTACACGGAAGTTGCCGTAATACCAGCCGATGGTGCCTGCAAAACTACATGGAAAACGGTTGAGAATTGACGTCTGAATTGACGTCTAAATGAATAACTTTTAATAATACTCGATCAAATTTCACACCAATCTCATTATTAACTTTTGCAGTAATTAATTAAACTTCGCCAAATTTACAGGGCAGTTGCCGTAATAAAAGCCGATGTTTCCTGCAAAACTACATGGAAAACAGTTGAAAATTGACGTCTGAATTGACGTCTAAATGAATAACTTTTAATAATACTCAATCAAATTTCACACGAATCTCATTAATAACTTTTGCAGTAATTAATCAAACTTCGTCAAATTTACTGAAAAATTGCAGTAATTACAGCCGATGTTGCCTGCAAAAGTACATGGAAAACAGTTGAGAATTGACGTCTGAATTGACGTCTAAATGAATAACTTTTAATAATACTCAATCAAATTTCACACGAATCTCATTATTACCTTTTGCAGTAATTAATCAAACTTCGCTAAATTTACAGGGAAGTTGCCGTAATACCAGCCGATGGTGCCTGCAAAATTACATGGAAAACGGTTGAGAATTGACGTCTGAATTGACGTCTAAATGAATAACTTTTAATAATACTCGATCAAATTTCACACCAATCTCATTATTAACTTTTGCAGTAATTAATCAAACTTCGCCAAATTTACAGGGCAGTTGCCGTAATAACAGCCGATGTTGCCTGCAAAACTACATGGAAAGCATTTGAAAATTGACGTCTGAATTGACGTCTAAATGAATAACTTTCAATAATACTCAATCAAATTTCACACCAATCTCATTAATAACTTTTGCAGTAATTAATCAAACTTCGCCAAATTTACTGAAAAATTGCCGTAATAACAGCCGATGTTGCCTGCAAAAGTACATGGAAAACAGTTTAAAATTGACGTCTGAATTGACGTCTAAATGAATAACTTCTAATAATACTCAATCAAATTTCACACGAATCTCATTAATAACTTTTGCAGTAATTAATCAAACTTCGCCAAATTTACTGAAATATTGCCGTTATAAAAGCCGATGTTGCCTGCAAAACGACATGGAAAACGGTTGAGAATTGACGTCTGAATTGACGTCTAAATGAATAACTTTTAATAATACTCAATCACATTTCACACCAATCTCATTAATAACTTTTGCAGTAATTAATCAAACTTCGCCAAATTTACAGGGAAGTTGCCGTAATAACAGCCGATGCTGCCTGCAAAACTACATGGAAAACGGTTGAGAATTGACGTCTGAATTGACGTCTAAATGAATAACTTTTAATAATACTCAATCAAATTTCACACCAATCTCATTAATAACTTTTGCAGTTATTAATCAAACTTCGCCAAATTTACAGGGAAGTTACCGTAATAACAGCCAATGTTGCCTGCAAAACTACGTGGAAAACGGTTGCGAATTGACGTCTGAATTGACGTCTAAATGAATAACTTTTAATAATACTCAATCAAATTTCAAACCAAGCTCATTAATAACTTTTGCAGTAATTAATCAAACTTCGCCAAATTTACACGGAAGTTGCCGTAATACCAGCCGATGGTGCCTGCAAAACTACATGGAAAACGGTTGAGAATTGACGTCTGAATTGACGTCTAAATGAATAACTTTTATTAATACTCGATCAAATTTCACACCAATCTCATTATTAATTTTTGCAGTAATTAATTAAACTTCGCCAAATTTACAGGGCAGTTGCCGTAATAAAAGCCGATGTTGCCTGCAAAACTACATGGAAAACAGTTTAAAATTGACGTCTGAATTGACGTCTAAATGAATAACTTTTAATAATACTCAATCAAATTTCACACGAATCTCATTAATAACTTTTGCAGTAATAAATCAAACTTCGCCAAATTTACGAAAAATTGCCGTTATAAAAGCCGATGTTGCCTGCAAAACTACATGGAAAACGGTTGCGAATTGACGTCTGAATTGACGTCTAAATGAATAACTTTTAATAATACTCAAACAAATTTCACACCAATCTCATTAATAACTTTTGCAGTTATTAATCAAACTTCGCCAAATTTACAGGGAAGTTACCGTAATAACAGCCAATGTTGCCTGCAAAACTACGTGGAAAACGGTTGCGAATTGACGTCTGAATTGACGTCTAAATGAATAACTTTTAATAATACTCAATCAAATTTCAAACCAAGCTCATTAATAACTTTTGCAGTAATTAATCAAACTTCGCCAAATTTACACGGAAGTTGCCGTAATACCAGCCGATGGTGCCTGCAAAACTACATGGAAAACGGTTGAGAATTGACGTCTGAATTGACGTCTAAATGAATAACTTTTATTAATACTCGATCAAATTTCACCCCAATCTCATTATTAACTTTTGCAGTAATTAATTAAACTTCGCCAAATTTACAGGGCAGTTGCCGTAATAAAAGCCGATGTTGCCTGCAAAACTACATGGAAAACAGTTGAAAATTGACGTCTGAATTGACGTCTAAATGAATAACTTTTAATAATACTCAATCAAATTTCACACGAATCTCATTAATAACTTTTGCAGTAATTAATCAAACTTCGCCAAATTTACTGAAAAATTGCCGTAATAACAGCTGATGTTGCCTGCAAAAGTACATGGAAAACAGTAGAAAATTGACGTCTGAATTGACGTCTAAATGACTAACTTTAAATAATACTCAATCAAATTTCACACGAATCTCATTAATAACTTTTGCAGTAATTAATCAAACTTCGCCAAATTTACTGAAAAATTGCCGTAATAACAGCCGATGGTGCCTGCAAAATTACATGGAAAACGGTTGAGAATTGACGTCTGAATTGACGTCTAAATGAATAACTTTTAATAATACTCAATCAAATTTCACACCAAGCTCATTAATAACTTTTGCAGTAATTAATCAAACTTCGCTAAATTTACAGCGAAATTGCCGTAATAAAAGCCGATGTTGCCTGCAAAATTACATGGAAAACGGTTGAGAATTGACGTCTGAATTGACGTCTAAATGAATAACTTTTAATAATACTCAATCACATTTCACACCAATCTCATTAATAACTTTTGCAGTAATTAATCAAACTTCGCCAAATTTACAGGGAAGTTGCCGTAATAACAGCCGATGCTGCCTGCAAAACTACATGGAAAACGGTTGAGAATTGACGTCTGAATTGACGTCTAAATGAATAACTTTTAATAATACTCAATCAAATTTCACACCAAGCTCATTAATAACTTTTGCAGTAATTAATCAAACTTCGCCAAATTTACACGGAAGTTGCCGTAATACCAGCCGATGGTGCCTGCAAAACTACATGGAAAACGGTTGAGAATTGACGTCTGAATTGACGTCTAAATGAATAACTTTTAATAATACTCGATCAAATTTCACACCAATCTCATTATTAACTTTTGCAGTAATTAATTAAACTTCGCCAAATTTACAGGGCAGTTGCCGTAATAAAAGCCGATGTTTCCTGCAAAACTACATGGAAAACAGTTGAAAATTGACGTCTGAATTGACGTCTAAATGAATAACTTTTAATAATACTCAATCAAATTTCACACGAATCTCATTAATAACTTTTGCAGTAATTAATCAAACTTCGTCAAATTTACTGAAAAATTGCAGTAATAACAGCCGATGTTGCCTGCAAAAGTACATGGAAAACAGTTGAGAATTGACGTCTGAATTGACGTCTAAATGAATAACTTTTAATAATACTCAATCAAATTTCACACGAATCTCATTATTACCTTTTGCAGTAATTAATCAAACTTCGCTAAATTTACAGGGAAGTTGCCGTAATACCAGCCGATGGTGCCTGCAAAATTACATGGAAAACGGTTGAGAATTGACGTCTGAATTGACGTCTAAATGAATAACTTTTAATAATACTCGATCAAATTTCACACCAATCTCATTATTAACTTTTGCAGTAATTAATCAAACTTCGCCAAATTTACAGGGCAGTTGCCGTAATAACAGCCGATGTTGCCTGCAAAACTACATGGAAAGCATTTGAAAATTGACGTCTGAATTGACGTCTAAATGAATAACTTTCAATAATACTCAATCAAATTTCACACCAATCTCATTAATAACTTTTGCAGTAATTAATCAAACTTCGCCAAATTTACTGAAAAATTGCCGTAATAACAGCCGATGTTGCCTGCAAAAGTACATGGAAAACAGTTTAAAATTGACGTCTGAATTGACGTCTAAATGAATAACTTCTAATAATACTCAATCAAATTTCACACGAATCTCATTAATAACTTTTGCAATAATTAATCAAACTTCGCCAAATTTACTGAAATATTGCCGTTATAAAAGCCGATGTTGCCTGCAAAACTACATGGAAAACGGTTGAGAATTGACGTCTGAATTGACGTCTAAATGAATAACTTTTAATAATACTCAATCACATTTCACACCAATCTCATTAATAACTTTTGCAGTAATTAATCAAACTTCGCCAAATTTACAGGGAAGTTGCCGTAATAACAGCCGATGCTGCCTGCAAAACTACATGGAAAACGGTTGAGAATTGACGTCTGAATTGACGTCTAAATGAATAACTTTTAATAATACTCAATCAAATTTCACACCAATCTCATTAATAACTTTTGCAGTTATTAATCAAACTTCGCCAAATTTACAGGGAAGTTACCGTAATAACAGCCAATGTTGCCTGCAAAACTACGTGGAAAACGGTTGCGAATTGACGTCTGAATTGACGTCTAAATGAATAACTTTTAATAATACGCAATCAAATTTCAAACCAAGCTCATTAATAACTTTTGCAGTAATTAATCAAACTTCGCCAAATTTACAGGGAAGTTGCCGTAATAACAGCCGATGCTGCCTGCAAAACTACATGGAAAACGGTTGAGAATTGACGTCTGAATTGACGTCTAAATGAATAACTTTTAATAATACTCAATCAAATTTCACACCAAGCTCATTAATAACTTTTGCAGTAATTAATCAAACTTCGCCAAATTTACACGGAAGTTGCCGTAATACCAGCCGATGGTGCCTGCAAAACTACATGGAAAACGGTTGAGAATTGACGTCTGAATTGACGTCTAAATGAATAACTTTTAATAATACTCGATCAAATTTCACACCAATCTCATTATTAACTTTTGCAGTAATTAATTAAACTTCGCCAAATTTACAGGGCAGTTGCCGTAATAAAAGCCGATGTTTCCTGCAAAACTACATGGAAAACAGTTGAAAATTGACGTCTGAATTGACGTCTAAATGAATAACTTTTAATAATACTCAATCAAATTTCACACGAATCTCATTAATAACTTTTGCAGTAATTAATCAAACTTCGCCAAATTTACTGAAAAATTGCCGTAATAACAGCCGATGGTGCCTGCAAAATTACATGGAAAACGGTTGAGAATTGACGTCTGAATTGACGTCTAAATGAATAACTTTTAATAATACTCAATCAAATTTCACACCAAGCTCATTAATAACTTTTGCAGTAATTAATCAAACTTCGCTAAATTTACAGCGAAATTGCCGTAATAAAAGCCGATGTTGCCTGCAAAATTACATGGAAAACGGTTGAGAATTGACGTCTGAATTGACGTCTAAATGAATAACTTTTAATAATACTCAATCACATTTCACACCAATCTCATTAATAACTTTTGCAGTAATTAATCAAACTTCGCCAAATTTACAGGGAAGTTGCCGTAATAACAGCCGATGCTGCCTGCAAAACTACATGGAAAACGGTTGAGAATTGACGTCTGAATTGACGTCTAAATGAATAACTTTTAATAATACTCAATCAAATTTCACACCAAGCTCATTAATAACTTTTGCAGTAATTAATCAAACTTCGCCAAATTTACACGGAAGTTGCCGTAATACCAGCCGATGGTGCCTGCAAAACTACATGGAAAACGGTTGAGAATTGACGTCTGAATTGACGTCTAAATGAATAACTTTTAATAATACTCGATCAAATTTCACACCAATCTCATTATTAACTTTTGCAGTAATTAATTAAACTTCGCCAAATTTACAGGGCAGTTGCCGTAATAAAAGCCGATGTTTCCTGCAAAACTACATGGAAAACAGTTGAAAATTGACGTCTGAATTGACGTCTAAATGAATAACTTTTAATAATACTCAATCAAATTTCACACGAATCTCATTAATAACTTTTGCAGTAATTAATCAAACTTCGTCAAATTTACTGAAAAATTGCAGTAATAACAGCCGATGTTGCCTGCAAAAGTACATGGAAAACAGTTGAGAATTGACGTCTGAATTGACGTCTAAATGAATAACTTTTAATAATACTCAATCAAATTTCACACGAATCTCATTATTACCTTTTGCAGTAATTAATCAAACTTCGCTAAATTTACAGGGAAGTTGCCGTAATACCAGCCGATGGTGCCTGCAAAATTACATGGAAAACGGTTGAGAATTGACGTCTGAATTGACGTCTAAATGAATAACTTTTAATAATACTCGATCAAATTTCACACCAATCTCATTATTAACTTTTGCAGTAATTAATCAAACTTCGCCAAATTTACAGGGCAGTTGCCGTAATAACAGCCGATGTTGCCTGCAAAACTACATGGAAAGCATTTGAAAATTGACGTCTGAATTGACGTCTAAATGAATAACTTTCAATAATACTCAATCAAATTTCACACCAATCTCATTAATAACTTTTGCAGTAATTAATCAAACTTCGCCAAATTTACTGAAAAATTGCCGTAATAACAGCCGATGTTGCCTGCAAAAGTACATGGAAAACAGTTTAAAATTGACGTCTGAATTGACGTCTAAATGAATAACTTCTAATAATACTCAATCAAATTTCACACGAATCTCATTAATAACTTTTGCAATAATTAATCAAACTTCGCCAAATTTACTGAAATATTGCCGTTATAAAAGCCGATGTTGCCTGCAAAACTACATGGAAAACGGTTGAGAATTGACGTCTGAATTGACGTCTAAATGAATAACTTTTAATAATACTCAATCACATTTCACACCAATCTCATTAATAACTTTTGCAGTAATTAATCAAACTTCGCCAAATTTACAGGGAAGTTGCCGTAATAACAGCCGATGCTGCCTGCAAAACTACATGGAAAACGGTTGAGAATTGACGTCTGAATTGACGTCTAAATGAATAACTTTTAATAATACTCAATCAAATTTCACACCAATCTCATTAATAACTTTTGCAGTTATTAATCAAACTTCGCCAAATTTACAGGGAAGTTACCGTAATAACAGCTAATTTTGCCTGCAAAACTACGTGGAAAACGGTTGCGAATTGACGTCTGAATTGACGTCTAAATGAATAACTTTTAATAATACGCAATCAAATTTCAAACCAAGCTCATTAATAACTTTTGCAGTAATTAATCAAACTTCGCCAAATTTACAGGGAAGTTGCCGTAATAACAGCCGATGCTGCCTGCAAAACTACATGGAAAACGGTTGAGAATTGACGTCTGAATTGACGTCTAAATGAATAACTTTTAATAATACTCAATCAAATTTCACACCAAGCTCATTAATAACTTTTGCAGTAATTAATCAAACTTCGCCAAATTTACACGGAAGTTGCCGTAATACCAGCCGATGGTGCCTGCAAAACTACATGGAAAACGGTTGAGAATTGACGTCTGAATTGACGTCTAAATGAATAACTTTTAATAATACTCGATCAAATTTCACACCAATCTCATTATTAACTTTTGCAGTAATTAATTAAACTTCGCCAAATTTACAGGGCAGTTGCCGTAATAAAAGCCGATGTTTCCTGCAAAACTACATGGAAAACAGTTGAAAATTGACGTCTGAATTGACGTCTAAATGAATAACTTTTAATAATACTCAATCAAATTTCACACGAATCTCATTAATAACTTTTGCAGTAATTAATCAAACTTCGTCAAATTTACTGAAAAATTGCAGTAATAACAGCCGATGTTGCCTGCAAAAGTACATGGAAAACAGTTGAGAATTGACGTCTGAATTGACGTCTAAATGAATAACTTTTAATAATACTCAATCAAATTTCACACGAATCTCATTATTACCTTTTGCAGTAATTAATCAAACTTCGCTAAATTTACAGGGAAGTTGCCGTAATACCAGCCGATGGTGCCTGCAAAATTACATGGAAAACGGTTGAGAATTGACGTCTGAATTGACGTCTAAATGAATAACTTTTAATAATACTCGATCAAATTTCACACCAATCTCATTATTAACTTTTGCAGTAATTAATCAAACTTCGCCAAATTTACAGGGCAGTTGCCGTAATAACAGCCGATGTTGCCTGCAAAACTACATGGAAAGCATTTGAAAATTGACGTCTGAATTGACGTCTAAATGAATAACTTTCAATAATACTCAATCAAATTTCACACCAATCTCATTAATAACTTTTGCAGTAATTAATCAAACTTCGCCAAATTTACTGAAAAATTGCCGTAATAACAGCCGATGTTGCCTGCAAAAGTACATGGAAAACAGTTTAAAATTGACGTCTGAATTGACGTCTAAATGAATAACTTCTAATAATACTCAATCAAATTTCACACGAATCTCATTAATAACTTTTGCAGTAATTAATCAAACTTCGCCAAATTTACTGAAATATTGCCGTTATAAAAGCCGATGTTGCCTGCAAAACTACATGGAAAACGGTTGAGAATTGACGTCTGAATTGACGTCTAAATGAATAACTTTTAATAATACTCAATCACATTTCACACCAATCTCATTAATAACTTTTGCAGTAATTAATCAAACTTCGCCAAATTTACAGGGAAGTTGCCGTAATAACAGCCGATGCTGCCTGCAAAACTACATGGAAAACGGTTGAGAATTGACGTCTGAATTGACGTCTAAATGAATAACTTTTAATAATACTCAATCAAATTTCACACCAATCTCATTAATAACTTTTGCAGTTATTAATCAAACTTCGCCAAATTTACAGGGAAGTTACCGTAATAACAGCCAATGTTGCCTGCAAAACTACGTTTAAAACGGTTGCGAATTGACGTCTGAATT
>CAXHKU010000863.1:290000-303003 GCA_964017125.1 Flabesymbios commensalis | reverse complement strand
AACTTTTGCAGTTCTAGTCTGTGGACATGTTTACATCCTATGGTCATATTATCAGCTAAAATAAAATCACCGATTTTTTGATGATTTTAGACCTGGGCATGTCCCTTTAATCACAGTTGTGCAAGATACACATTATTTGTGCATAGTATGATGTGTTTGTGACAAAAATAGACACAGCCGCAAAAGATTTTCATATAGATGCGTGCCTTAACCTCATCATTTTGGGAAAAAATACAGTGATATATCTACTCATTATATTGCTCATAGTCAGGGGGCTTAATCATATGATTGTTCAAATCGTCCCAAAAGCACTAAATTTGGACCACTTATAGCCAAGGTCATATAATTTTGTTTTTTCGCGGGAGCCAAGCTGAGCTTCCGCTGTGAGCGCCATATCGGACAAATCCAAGATGGCCGCCATTCAAATTAGGTCCATGTCATAACTTGTAAACTACTGGACGTAGAGACCCATGTAATACCACTTTTCTATGATTTTCGAATATGTAGAATTTATTTTTGATGTTTTGAAATTGATTTGGAAACAATTTAAAGCACAAATATATATATAAATGGTATTTTCCTAAGAAAATGACATTTTCGATATATGCCAGCGATTTAAACGACGTAAATTTTCTACGAAGCTTTTTTTTCAGCCACAGATCAGTGTCAGGTATTTAAAATGACCAAACCATAACATTTTGTCTCTGGGGCTCCTGTGTATCAGCCATATTGGACAATTTTTAAATGCTGAAAACCGAAAAAATCATCCCATAGTATTGCAAATGATAAAGCATGGGTTTAAATGTTACAACAGTGTCGCAAAAAGGCGGAATAGATACAAAATAAGTAATCACATGGGGGGGAGTGTATGTGAATCTGGCAAACTTCGATCGTGATCAGATTGATATTCTGCCATTATTTTTAATACTCTGTGGACATTATCCGAGGACATTGTAAAGCAATGCTCTTGATGTCTTAACCAGACGCATATGATAGCTCTTGGCTCTGATCTGCCACTCTATCCTATATATGCAAAAAACTCAAATGAAAACATTCAGAAACCTTAGGTGAGGATACATTTCTGATGCAGCTTCGAGCTTTAGCACATTGAAGAGAAGTATCAACTGATTATGGGAACGAGTCTGCGTATCTCAAGCGGATGTACTCTTGTCTGGGCGTGCTGATTCCACCCTAAGTGACCATCATATAACGTGTTCAATTTACATTAATCAAGTTTCAGAGATAGTGCTGACAAACAGATCATTAAATTTTGATGTCAGAACACAACAACCACACAGGGCAGATACGTGTATATTTCAGCACATGAGCCATGCAACATATCAACTAAGAACTGTTCCACATAAACCTGCAATACAATTTATTTTTTCTAGCGCACCGCCGGACCGGGTTAAAAGTGATAATTTTTCCACGACAAGTACTCTACCCCCCCCCCCCCACCCTCGGAATTGTATGGTGGCCCACTTGTACTTAGAGAATAGTTACAATAATCAACGCATACCATATTTGTATGGAACCTTTCTCTTCTGAGTCTCTCTAACTTCATCATCACTGGTGCTGATGTTACCGTCTTTGTCTTTGTCATAACTATGATCACCATCAGACTTGCTTTCGTCGCTATCTTCACTATCTGTAATAACAATAATCACACTTGATACATTTGGAGCCCCATTGTTTCACCCAGGATATATACATTTATATAGAATATATGTTTATTTGAGGCGAAGATGCATACTTTCGGCTTATTATCTAGCAGGCGATAATTATCTTGCCGCTAGATGCAATGCTGAGATGTATATTTACATGCTGAGATGTATATTTTGAACAAGATATGTATATTTCTTCCTGGAGATCTATTATTCTAAGGAGAGATGACACATTTCACACATGAGATGTTCAATTCCGTACAGTAGAGAAATCTAATTTAAAGCAGAGATATATATTACGAAGAAGAGATACAAGGGAGAAATATATATTTCTCAAATGAGATATATATTTTGGAAATTTTTGCTGCAAAGTGATTATCTTACGACCGCAACTTACGGCTAGATGTATATCTTAATGAAGATATCTATATTTCAGAGTGGAGATTTATAATTCTGAGGAAGGATAATATATCTCAAACATTTCAAGTAGTGTGGTAATTCATGGATTATAAGTCATGATGTCCAGAAGTTACTGTAGGATCCTTTATTTATTCTGTACCAGTTATCAAGGAGTATTTAATAATTAATTTCACATGAAATTACGGTGACTACTCAATAAAACTTTTGTTTTTGTAGAAAATATTCAACAAACAGCATAATTACTGTAGATCTGGTAATTTCCCCGTGTTTAAATTTTCGCGAATTTCTGATTTTGGAACTTTTCGCGAGTTCAAGTTTTCAATTAAAAAAAAAATTCGGTCGTAATTAGATCTAACGGATTATTCATGAGCTGTTAAATGTCCCGTTTTAATGGCACGTGAAATCAACGACGCAACGGTAGCGCTATCATAATAGTAATTTTCGCGAGATTCTTGAATTCGTGACTTTGTCCTCCTCGCAAAAATCGCGAAAATTAAAACCTGGCGCATATTACCAGATCTACAGCATTTATTGTCCTATCCATATCAGGACATACCACACTAAAATTCATTATAAGTATAATGACCACCACACTTTACATGTTGTCATTATGTTGTCATTATATTTTTCTAGGATCCTCTAAAATATTTGACATGATGGAATGATGGGTATTACTGTACTAACAAAATAAATTTCTTCTAATGTCTTTATATTTAGGGAATAGCTACATGTACAACAACCAACGCATACCATATTTGTATAGAACATTTCTCTTGCGCGTCTCTCTAACTTCGTTATCACTGGTGTTGATATTACTGTCTTCGTCCACATCATAACTATGATCACCACCATAATCAGCATCAGACTTGCTTTCATCATCATCTTCACTATCTGTAATAACAATTCAAACTTAGAAAATCACGATAATCCATATTAATTAGTCAATGTCCTATCCATATCATAAAATAGCACACTGAAATTAATAATAAATATCCTTTGAACAAAAGTTTTGACCCATCCAGATTGTTTTACAAAAATATTGTTAATAAATAAATTTGTTCTTTTAACCCGGTCCGGTAAAATTAGAATATCTTCGGCAACAACCCAAATACTGTTGCTGAAATTGCACATTGAACGGACTCACTAGCATTTTACGTTTTAATGAGCGCATTTCTCTCCTGATCAAAGTACACACAGAATCATACCACTTATTCTTATTTCTAATTTTCTGTTTCGGATTTGTTTTTTTAGATTTGTGTTTCTTTACGTGGAATGTTTTATTACCAGCTTTGGCAATTATTTCAGTGAAGTCCTTTACAGCTACATTAACACCGTCTGTTATGTCACTATTAGTGTTTGGTCAAAAAGGGGATCATCGAATTTTGTGAGACGTCCTCAAGAAGAGCCTAATTGTAATTTTCTTGTTGATCAATGGAAGCAATGAATTTGTCATAATGCGGTTTCATTGGTATGCTATTGCCTTTTGCTGCTACAGTGAGATTCGCATCGTCTGAAAATCGTATACTTACATGTATCAATAAGGCAATGGTCGGAAAGGTGTAGTGGGTTTACGTGTATATACTCAACAATATCAAATAATATTCTTATTGCTGATTATGTAGTCTACAGTACTAGATCCCTACTTACTAATATATGTGAAATATCAAACAAGTGGAAACATGGCCATCGTTACATATACAATAGATAAATCGATAAAATAATGACAATGACAGCGCAAGACTATTTTTTTCGTCAGTTGACCCAAGAGATCATAAGGTTATATGGATATTAAAGTGTTTCTAAACATCGTACTAAAAACATTTACTTTTTCGCTAGTTGCCATAAAAAGGGTTATGAAGATTAAAATGTTTCGAGACTTCGCGCTAACATTTTTTTCTCGTTAGTTGACATAGAGATTAAAGGGTTATATAAATATTAAATTGAACTTAAACCTCTTGTTAACATATATCTGTATGTTAGTTGCTCCAAAGATGAAAGGGTTATACTTATGGAGATTAAAGTGTCTCTAAAAATTAAGGACATCAAAAATAGAATGTTATTCGACTGATTCGCATTCAGCACACCCAAATTATTTAAAAACAAGTGGATACGAAATTCTACACTTAAATACCGAACAAAGTTCAATGTTTTAGATTTCATCTCAAGATAAATACATACATTTTCATGAAAGGCTGCAATATAATCTTCCATAAAAAAACTGTAATCTAAATACCACTCAGTGTCAAGCATATATATGTCTGGGTTCAGAAAACATAGGCCAGATATGGATATGACAAATAATTATTTTGTATGAAGTCGTTTGCATTGACCATGTTCACTATTTTGGTGTTGTTGTTGAGTGTAAATATTTTGTAATAGCAAGTATGTTTCAACGTCTGACATGACCATTTACTCCACGGCAACGTGCAGCATATCATTAGAACAGAAATTTAATTATCTGTTAATATCAGGCATATTGTACATGCGTTGATTGTTAATTTATAACAGCAACGACAGACGCTTACATGTACGTAATCCAACCCCCTAATTATAGACAGGTTTGGGATAAGCATATTTATAATATGAAAAACGCATGATGCGGCAAGGTAAACCACGTTTTTCTTAAGCCTAACACCCTAATAGACAATAAAATCTGAGAAAAACTCGGAAGTGGGTGGATGGGTCAAGACCCATATTCTTTTTTTCGTGAAAGGAAAAGGCTGCTCAACCGGAGTTTACCAGCATTCAGGGTGGGCGATAAAATATTTTCGACCACAAATATCATACCTTGATCTTTTAGGATAACAGCAACACAATTGCACAGATATACAATTGCACAAGCATACATGTATTAATTTCTAATACGGATGTTTTTCCTTCCTACTCCTAGGACAAATCCAACGTATAAATGTACTCAAATTAGACGACAATCAGGTTTAGTACTATATAGTGCAACTAAAGAGTCAGTCACATGTGACTCGCACTAACCCAGAGAGATTAACGTAGAGTCAGGAGCAGAGCGCGCCACTCCTGTGTCGTCGTCTCGAGGGGAGGTGTCGTGCTCGCTAGCGCAAGTGTAGACAGATAATCACCTATCAACACCAGCCACAGTGCAGCGGTCAGCAGAAAGATCTACCAGGTGCCCCCCCCCCCTCGCACCCGCGTCGCGAGGGGGGGGGGGGTGCCATATTACACTTAGTTTTATTTTTAGTTAAGCATAACTTTATTTGTATCATTCTGATTCCTTACATGCGGTATGCGGCATGCGTTATGCGTCATGCGTTATGCGGTACGGTATGCGGCATGACTCCTTTAATGCGGCATGCGGCGAGTTTTTCATTCTTTTTCTTCCTCAACCAAGTAATCAACCAACCAACCAACCAACCAACCAACCAACCAACCAACCAACCAACCAACCAACCAACCAACCAACCAACCAACCAACCAACCAACCAACCAACCAACCAACCAACCAACCAACCAACCAACCAACCAACCAATCAACCAACCAACCAACCAACCAACCAACCAGCCAACCAACCAACCAGCCAGCCAGCCAACCAACCAACCAACCAACCAACCAACCACCAACCAGCCACCAACCAACTCAGGCTATACTTCTCCGCGGTCAGTGTACTAGGTTGGAAACATGGAAAGGCATGCCGTTGAAGGGGTGACAAAAGTCAGACCCTTTAGGGTATGATGAGAATGAATGAAATGAATCGGGCTTTAGGCCACTTTTGTGCACATACAGGCTAAACTGGGCCAGGAGAGCGTCCTTAGGATGGTGAGATGAGTGAGATGACACTGCCCTCCAGACACAGGATTCGAAATTCAAACCCTGGCGGTCTGAGGCCAAGCACGTGACTTCGCGGTCACGGAAGCTCCCCATAATACTGAGTTTTACGAGTGGATGGGGAAGAAACATTTTTGTTTCTTTCAAACCGTCGAGACCGGGAAACAAACCCCGTGAAAGGCAGCGGTGCTAACCATTAACCTAGCGCCCCCGCCCATGATGAGAGTACGGTTGACAGGTCGATACCGAGTTTTATGGAGAACCAGATACTGGAACCCTTACCTGACCACAAAACCAACCAACCAACCAACCAGCCAACCAACCAACCAACCAACCAACCAACCAACCAACCAACCAACCAACCAACCAACCAACCAACCAACCAACCAACCAACCAACCAACCAGCCAACCAACCAACCAACCATTTAACCAACTTTAAATACTCTATCAGTTCTGAGCCCTCATGTTCAGACCTGATTTCTTACAGTAGGCCTACTTGGACCACAGTATTTATAAACAAAGTGAAGGGGATTTTCTCGAATGGCATTTAATTGACGTCATTCGCGGATTTCCCCATCCGATTCTGCATTCGGATGCCGCATCGATCGCTACATGGAGAGATTCGATTTGCCGCATACCGCATGCCGCATGCCGCATACCGTACACCGATACCGTATTTAAGGAATCATACCTACTGTAATGTGTTGCAGCGATTTTTGCCGCATAAACGCATAACGCTTAACGCATGCCGCATACCGCGTGTAAGGAATCCTAGCTATAATGCAAAAGTACAATACAATTTCCGCTCGATATAAAAAGCATTTTTGTCACTTTGACTGTTAGCGCATCTGATGTTTGTTGGCAGACTTGCTCTATGTTAAAAAATTAACATGGAGCAAGTCAGGCAACTCACATTACAGGCTCTTGTGATTGATTTATAATGTGAATAATGTATGCATGACTGGCATGAGTGTAAGATAATAGTTGACACCATAGTGAGACACTGACTTGATCAGTGTTGTGAATGTTTAAAATCCGATATATATTAATGTTTATAATCACATAAATGTACCTGAATTGTACCTGATTTTTTCAGGTACTTTGCCACCAGGTACAGGTACCAGGTACTTCCTGTTCATGAGGGTCAGGTACAGGTACAGGTACAGGTACAGGTACCCGAAAAACTGTACCTAGATACAGGTACAGGTACAAGTACCTGACCCCAACCCTGATTGTCATTATGTGTTTAATGAGTTTTTTCGTTATTAAACTAGAAATCATGTCAAATAAAGATGGAGATTCTCCTAATCAGTTGTTTTCATTGCAATCTAAATCTATATAGGAGGTAATCGCTTAATTTAATCACTTGTTTACATTGCTATATTAGTCAGGATTGTGCGTACGGTGGTCTGTTATCTGAATCACGTTATCACTTGTTTTCATTACAATTGAAGTTAGATATTACACAAGGATATGTGATCTCGATTGTCTGTTAGCGCAATAGTAGCTATACTAGGAGATACGATAATTAATCACTTAGTTTAATCACTTGTTTGAACTGCAATGTTAATCACGATTGTGCATATACGATTATTCGAATCACTTTTTTGGGAGTAGAAGATATTTTATTAACAACATTTCTAATCGATAATCCACTAACATATACTAAGGACACGGCCGATATCCAAAATACGATTAATTATCCCAACTGTTTGTCAGTTATCGTCGTGATCGTTTGTTATTGCAGTAATTTAATTAACGGCAATCGAGCAGCCAAATCGTTTGTTTGGACTGCAATATAGGTCACTATCGTCGATCAATTGCCTCACATGCTTACATTGCACTAGAATTTAAAATCAACTATAATGATCACCCGTTGACATTACGTCATCAATATTATGCCGGATATATAAAAAACAAACCACTACGCTGCTACGTTTTACAGATACTCCTATCATGCTAACAGAGAAAGATATAAAAAATAATTGTTGGTGCGAAATTGGTCATTTTAAAGATTCCGAAGATAATTATCTAAACGGAGATATTATGGATGTGTGTGTGTGTTCCATTATAGTCCGGCAGCCATGGCAGTATACCTGGACTTGGAGTATATAGTTTTTTTCTTTTCAGAATACTGCTGCCCAGACCACCTGTTTGAAGATTTCGGAGGGTGTGGAGGTGACACCCTTGGGCAATTTTAGTTATTCACGTTTTTCAAACATTATGGAAATATAACTTTTTCACTTTTTGGCCTAGAAATATGCCTAATACCACTTCTCTAACTAAATTGACCATGAGAAACTCATTTCTGGCATAATTTTTTAATTTAGAAATTCCTGTCGTGCATAAATCCAAGATGGCCGCCACTACTAATTTACTAAACCACTAAAGTACATTTCTGAACAGACACAAATGTGAAACTACATTGCTGGCCAAACGTTCTCTGTGGATTTATTCTCTACGTGTGTTCAGCGAGATCATTTATATTAAGAATTATGAAAGCACGATCAAAGCAAAAACGTAATAACAGTAATAATATTCGTATAAAAATATTTATTGCAGCAACGACATAGGCCTACAGGCAAATGTTCATGTATCCACCATTATAGACTTATTATCTAAGTTATGAACAACACAGGTAGGGCTATAAAAAATATAGTTACCACTAAACTATAATGACTGCTCTGAACTCAGTTGTCATGAACATCTTAAATTGTAGGCCTATACGTGCAATAAAATCACCAAGATTCATAAGTTTACTTGAAAAACTAATAGATGTGCCGACGATTATGCCTCAGCTGCAGAGCGTAATTTGCATGAACCGACAGGCGGATTTGGGGATGGCCGTACAGACAGACAGACAGATGGAAAACTTGACTTGACTTAATGTATCCAGCCTCAGGATGATGGAGACACAGTAGTAGTAGTAATTAGAATCATGCTTAACGTCACTTTTCGGCACTAATTTTAAGTGACATTTAAGTGTCAATTAATTGACACTGTAATACACTAAAAAACAGTACAGTCCATTGAGGAGATGAATGATGCACATATGATGATGTGAGGGTGGGGTGATAGGGCATGGTGGGTTAACCAGAGTGGTTTCTTTCACTCGCCTGATAAGGGCTTATGGGCATGTTTAGGGGATTTAACCCCAGATATGCTCAGGAGGTGGGAGACTTGGGTTTTGCTATACAAAACACAGCTCCGCTATCCTCGGGTCTGAGAGTCTCCAGATTAGTGATAACTGAGAGTAGCTCCATTCATCCCATGTGATATACCTAATGTCAAACACTTGCCGATAGCTTAAAGCCTTACCACGGCACGGCCAACAACAGTGCCTGCGTTGATGCGGGAGCTGCATTGTTGAGTGGAGGAATCAAGGTACATGTACACCGCTGTCATTCCACCCGAAAATTATAGCCAAAAACGTGGAGGCTGCACAGCGTCCCTTGAATAATCGCTTTAGACTAGTGCATGAAATATACAGAACAGATCCCAATGGCCCTCCACAGGTGGGAGCCAAAAGTACTACCATGCGATCATCCCAGTATCCTGATGGAGACACACAAAATGACAGCTTGCAGCAATACATAGGATCAAACTGGAGCAAATATAGTGCTAACATATTTAGGCCTAATATTAAACGTTGATGTGGAAACATTATGGCAATATATGATATTGTGTTTATATGTTTTTTCTATAAATATTGTGTATCGCAATTGTGGACACAGAGAATTGCGAATAAATAATTATCACTTTTGCAGAAACAGATTTTACTTCTGCGAGGTAGGTCGGTGCTACATGAACATGTTATAACCTATTGCACTGCACGGGGAATTAGATCTACATTTACTGGGAAAATAATTGATAACAATAATTGGAGGGGTCAGAACAAAACCAAGGCTAAGTCAAATTTTCAGAAATTTGACTATGGGGTACCATAGGACAAAAAAAACAATGTGCTATGTGTCTACCACAATATATCATGTCCATTTTGTTCTGGACAAAAGTAATGCTAAGTTTACAATTTTTGTCCTATGGTACCCCAAAATCAAACATCTAAAAAAGTCAGTTGAGTCAAAATTAGGAGATAATTTCAGAGCACATTTCATAGATTCACCTGTAGATGTGCTGTTTTAACGTTTTTCTGTGAAAACATCCGTTGTTGGAAACAATGAACACAGTTATGGGGCAGTGGTCAGATGCTTGCCTGTCAGCCCACTGCGTCCGCCTACCTTCACTCATGGTAGAGTATTGTGGCTGACCATAACATGCTGTCATAAATGCAGTTGTTTGTTCAATAATATCTGTGATTTAACGCGTTTGCATGGTCACCTATGCAAAGGTAAGTATCTTCACTGCAGTTGCCATAGCAACATGCAGCTGTAGATGTATCATGGACTGATATGGCATGCCGACCAAATTAATTATCAGGTATGATCTGCTTGTACTTCTCAACTTTTATACCTATGATCCCAATCGGAAATTCCATGAACATCTCAGTTGAGAATTTCTCTTTTACATAAAATGGTGAAGAAGCAAAATAAAAACACCCATGTCATCTGAGACAACCCTGTGACCAACCTCCCTTTCGGCAGCAAGTTCCTGATAAAACAATTCTGATTCTTTGTGCGAGGTGCTTAAATGTGGTCTAAGTATTATAGCATAATGGCTACTTTCTGTTATCATCACCAGTGATTACAAGTTGATGTGTCGATGTGTACAGGCTATGGAACACTTTATCATCTTCAATGTCTTTGATAATGTCTTTGATAATGGCTTTGATTAGTTGTTTTTAAATTTCACTAACCATGAGGACCAGATTTTGAGCAGGAAGAAGAGCATTGCTAGCCAGTTAATTGTGGACTGTCTAATGTTGTGTTTCCTTTTAAGCTGAAGTATTTGCATCTATCAATACTAGATACATATTGACGGAAATGAGTTTAGTAGAAATAAATGACTTACAACTTCTGTAGTGAAGTCATTGACAGTTCCTATAGCTTTTGTCCACATCCCTGCTGAACCATCGACCACCACGCTAGTGCATTCACAGGTCTACGACACCATGTCTAACTGAAGAATATTGTAAAAGGAAAATCAAACATAGCAGTTGTTAATAGAGCCAGTTCGTGTACCAATATATCATTAATTTTGATACTTCTGGGACTTGATCCCAAGAACCCGCCCATAAATTACTGCAGAGTCATACACCGTTTCAGTACCGAGTTTCAAAGGTTTTCCAACTCAAGCAAATGTTATAATCTGCTTGGTGATTGGATCGAGAAAACCTTCAGGCCAATTAGCTTTAAATGTCTGCATGAATGTTATGTCAATTTTCACAGCTCTATCCAAGCTTAAATCATGTAATGATATTATATTAATTGTGATGTGGGATGTGATGGATCGAAACATAATTGCAGTTTTTTTTCCTAAAGCATAACGGCCTTTAGACTTATCTAAAATTATTGTTGAAAACTCTTCTTCATGCTTATTAGAATCTGAATTGTTACATTGTCGTCCATATTCTGGAGACCATGTTCCGGTTTTTCGCAAAAATATAGGCTTAGCGACTATTTCTATACGTACCTGGCTTTAAACACTCCCCCGGGACCATGCCCGTACCTCATATAATTTGACTCGATAAACATGTCATTCGAGACACCATTAGAACTTCATGGATTATGGTGCATTGTGTGTTCACCTTTCATGAATTGTTTCCAGATACTAATGGCATAGCCTGCATATCTTTTCTCATATAATATAAACCATAACGTGCATAGTCCAGATGACTTGGTGCAAAAATGTATGGTAACGTCTGTTCAACTGCAGCTATATGTAAAGGTCAATCTGATTCCCGTTCATCACCTACATAGATCATCATGATCATAACTGGTTTTATTAGGAGATCTACCCAAAGTTTTGAAGTTCTGCTCCTGTTGGTAATATCTGCCAACAGCTGCATCAGATCAGACATGCAAACCAGTTTAAAAAAATTGTCAATGTCTTGATAGCAGGGAACTGATGAACTTAAAACTTGACCAATATTTGGGAGAAAACAATTGTATTGGGACTATTGTATCATGTATGCTATAATATAGGTCTAGATTAGAGTCTAGTGATATGCTTTCAAAATGTGATAGCCTTTGTAAAGACAGTAAGTAGGCTCAGAAAGTTGTATACGGGTACCTGTACCTAAACATATGCTTCTCATGATACAAAATGTGAATTGCTAGTATAGCGGTGGCGGCCATCTTGGATTTATGCCCGTATTAAGCTTCTGAATAACAAAATAATGCCGGAAATGAGTTTCTTGTGTTTAAATTAGTTGGAAAAGTGGTATTATACATATTTAGTGAAAAAGTTACGTTTCCACTGTGGCTATTGGCGGCCATTTTGAAAAACGTGAATAACTAAAATTGCCTCCACACCCTCTGGATTCTTTAAGTAGGGGGTCTTGACAACAATATTCTGCAAAGAAAAAAACTATATACTCCAAGTCCAGGTTAGAGCAAAATAAGGGACTTGGCTGCCGGACTAATAGTAACCCAGAAATATCTGCATAAAGGAGACTATATTGTGTTCTACCAAGGAGCGCATGTCACAAGCCGGCCTGATGGCGATGATTCGTGTTATTTCGAAATTGATACGAACAAATCTAAAGTTTGGTGAGTTATAATCATGATAATTATGATAATTCTGTGAAACGCAGTGACGTCACTCGGTGAAAACGAGGTTATATAAGACCCCCTCCCCCATACTTCATTCTGTGAAACGCAGTGACGTCACTCGGTGAAAACAAGGTTATATACGACCCCCCCCCCGTACTTCTTAGCAACAATAATCAAATGATACTATAGGCTCATATCGGTCATTGTTATTATCGCTGACCAATTCTAGAATATAACTATTAAAAAATGCGTGAAAATATACCTATCCATAAAAACATAATACTGCCTACAAAATTAGATCCCCTATTCCTATTGATAACTTTTATCACTTATATATCAATATGTTTTACAATGGTTATATACTAAGTACTACATGTTATCATCCACCGTATGCTCGATAAGAATATCTACCAAATTAGCAATCACACAATCTTGTATAATTTGTGAATGC
>CAXHKU010000863.1:280000-285000 GCA_964017125.1 Flabesymbios commensalis | reverse complement strand
ACACGCACAGGTTTGCATTGAAACGTGAATTTCAATATTATCTTCCTATGTGTTATAACGTGATTAATACAATGTATATAAAATATATAAATGTGATTTGTGATATATTATTCCTATATGTCATAATGTTATGAATGATAAATTTAAAATCGGTCAAAGTATCTTAGCACAAGTTGAGATACAGTAATCCGTTGATAAAAACATCTAAAACGGAAGTGTTTCTATTTTTTGTATCATCTACGCAACCTTGAATATGTTAAGACCCCAATAATCCTTATCAAATTTGATGTTATGTTTTTCCTACATAGTCCAAGCAGCCTTCCTTCTCTACATTATCTTATTTCCTGTATTTTATTTCATCGTACTGTAATTGTCTATGATTTCATGCTAACCATATGATTTAATCATGTCTTGTAGACAAAAGAAAGAAGAAACCTAAAGTGGCTGAGAGTAAGAAGAAAAAGATGTGGACGAAGTGGACAATGCAACAAACTATCCTCATATCGGATCATTTTGAAAAGTACATTATTCGATATGCTGATTCTCGTGAATTGCCGTCAAAAACAGAGTGTAAGCAATTTTTAACGAAGAACGGTATAAAGGGAAGGACTGCAGATGAGCTGTATTACAAAATATACAATGACGCAAAAAAATTATCTAGAGTTTAAAATATACATACAAACTTAAAAAAAAATAGCACATTTCAATTATCCTTGGTGAGTATCGAGTCTTAAAAACATGTGTTTAGACGTACGATGTACTATACGGGCCGTGGTGGAATTGAACATTTGCAGGCGGTAAATTCATCATGAAGCAAAATACAGTTTCATCAAATATCGAAAAGTGATGAGTACCTTGGCCCGGGAAGTGTACTTACTACTGTTATACATTACTACTACTAAAAAAGGCAGTCATACGTTAACAGGTTTAAGAACACGCTGACTTCATCATGCGTGTAATTATACAAATTAGAAGTGTTACAATACATTATATGAATCTAGATTCATTTTTATTATAATAGTTCTACTTATCAAGTTTTGATTATCGCTGGGCTGGAAATGTATAAAAGTTCAATATCACTTAATCAAACAATCTAATATTTTTTTATTCTGTATGGATCAAAGTCATAGACACTTAACGCAACTGTAATAAGGTATCTATGTAGTGATATTAAGGCCGAACAGTCTGGACTGTACATTTAGTATGATCTTATCTGTTCTCGCATGTTGAATTGTATCGCTTTATCAAGATCATAGCAGAAATGCATAGCACAAATGTCACCCGATCTGGCAACACGAGTTGTAAGTCGCACTTTGACAATAATAATCATTATTATTAAAATGGGGTCGAAATGAATATTAATGTTATTTCTTTAATTTTAATCCAATTGTGTGCTCTTTTAAAATTGTGTACAATTGGCGGAGTCATATTTTCAGAGCTAACCATACCATGCTATAGAGCTGTGTGCTATACCATTTTAAAGGTAATTTTGTGTAGATTCAGATCTGTTAATATCTCCGATATTTAAATATGTACGACTCATTGTGCTAGATCGAGTCACTAATTTAAATCAATTGCAGTTCCGCTGTAATGATACATTTATCTTATGAAACACTTTCTGACCAATCATGCCATAATTATGCTGTAGGTGGAAAATACTTATTTTTAAAACAACAAAGATATTTTTAAAGGGACATGCCCAGGTTTAAAATCATCATTTTAGCTTAATAATATGACCCTATGATGTAAACAAAGTTTTTTAATTTTTGTGCTGCGCATTCACCTGTTAGGCTAGATATAGAGACAAAACTCCTGATTTCTAATTATTGACAACCATGGCAAAAATAAGAAATACGGGAATTTCGTCTCTATATCTAGCCTAACTGTTAAGTTCGCAGCACAAAAATTTAAAAACTTTTGCAGTTCTAGTCTATGGCATGTTTACATCATATGGTCATATTAATAAGCTACATTAAAATCACCGATTTGTTTATGATTTTAGACCTGGGCATGTCCCTTTAAGTGGTCAAACTTATTGAACTTAGCTCGTATTTTTAAAATTAATTATCTTAAATCTTCGACGAAATTAGCTTTATTGTGTCAGCGGTACATGAAAACTTTGTATACATGTTTGTTCGGTGTGTCATTTCTGCAGCCTAGCAAGGCGAAACGCATAGTAAATGTGGTGATCTTACTAATGTATTAAGTGTTGTCCATTTTAGTAATGTGTCATTTTCCATCATAAAAGCTTACTTTTGTGAGCATTTCCAGCCTGAACCACTTGTTATTAAACACAAGTAGTACATATTGTCATCCGCAGTTAATAGGCCACATTCTGCTCTTTTCTGTTATTATGATTTGTTCTGGACATTGTGTTTCAGCAATGTTTCATACTTATTGAAAATTACATTAAAACCTAATATCCGAAGTCCCCATCAGACGCAATAAGATGAATCAATGTTGGTTTAACGTTGGTCCACCATCGTAGAAGGTGGACTAACGTCAAACCAACATTGTTTCAACGGCATTTTTTTAGGTGAGGGTATCGGCTATTTTTGTGAAATTTAATTCACAACTTTCCAAAGAGTGATGTTTGGGGGGTTAAGAGGTACATTGACATTGATTCAACGTCGCAGCAACATCGTTTACTTTGTACGGCGTGATATTTGGAAAATACTGGTATACACTTGAGTAGCCATGCGTGATACCAAGGACATGGCCCACGAAAACAGTAGACATTCAGTTCACATGCCCCAGGAATATAGTACACGTTCATTTTACATGCCCCACGGATATAGTAGCCTGCACGTTAAGCATACATGCCCCACGAATATAGTATACGTTCAGCTTACATGCCCCACGAATATTATATACGTCCAGTTTACATGCCCTACGAATATTATATACGTCCAGTTTACATACCCCACAAATATTATATACGTCCAGTTTACATGCCCCACTAATATTATATACGTCCAGTTTACATGCCCCACGAATAGTGTATATGTCCAGTTTACATGCCCCACAAATAGTATATACGTCCAGTTTACATGCATGCCCCACGAATAGTATATACGTCCAGTTTACGTGCCCCACGAATATTATATACGTCCAGTTTACATGCCCCACGAATAGTGTATATGTCCAGTTTACATGCCCCACAAATAGTATATACGTCCAGTTTACATGCATGCCCCACGAATAGTATATACGTCCAGTTTACGTGCCCCACGAATATTATATACGTCCAGTTTACATGCCCTACGAATAGTGTATATGTCCAGTTTACATGCCCCACAAATAGTATATACGTCCAGTTTACATGTATGCCCCACGAATAGTATATACGTCCAGTTTACGTGCCCCACGAATATTATATACGTCCTGTTTACATGCCCCACGAATAGTGTATATGTCCAGTTTACATGCCCCACAAATAGTATATACGTCCAGTTTACATGCCCCACGAATATTATATACGCCCAGTTTACATGCCCCACGAATATTATATACTTCCAGTTTACATGCCCCACAAATAGTATATACGTCCAGTTTACATGCATGCCCCACGAATATTATATACGTCCAGTTTACGTGCCCCACGAATATTATATACGTCCAGCTTACATGCCCCACAAATAGTATATACGTCCAGTTTACATGCCCCACGAATATCATATACGTCCAGTTTACATGCCCCACGAATATTATATACGTCCAGTTTACATGCCCCACGAATATTATATACGTCCAGCTTACATGCTCCACAAATAGTGTATATGTCCAGTTTATATGCCCCACGAATATTATATACGTCCAGTTTACATTCCCTACGAATAATATATACGTCCAGTTTACATGCCCCACAAATAGTGTATATGTCCAGTTTACATGCCCCACAAATATTATATACGTCCAGTTTACATGTCCCACAAATATTATATACGTCCAGTTTACATGCTCCACGAATATTATATACGTCCAGTTTACATGCCCCACGAATATTTATGCGTTCAGTTTACATGCCCCACGAATATTTATACGTTCAATTTACATGCCCCCCGAATGATATATACAAATCACAAGCACAAATCATTAGCATGATCATGTGTCATAATCCAGACCAAAGCTGGTTCGTGAACAGGGAGCCGGGCTGCTGAGGAGCTATACTGGGAAAGCCAGATAAAATAGGCGTGATTCCGGAATGTTAAAATTGTTTGGGCATTACGTATGGGCACATGCAGAGCGTCCCATAAGGCTGGACCAGCAGCTCTTCACCCAGTCTTGTTTTTATATGGGGAACAACAAATCTATTTGAATTTTTAGAGCGTAGATATTTTGTGCATTTTGGCCAAACATGTAAATCAGCTAGATGTGCAAGTTGGTTGTCTTTAAGATTTTCGGAAAGTTACTTGGCATATTTTAAAATAAATGCGACACTTGACAGAAAGCCAATGTAATTGTTTTCGAATAGGAATGGAAAGACTAAAACGTAGGAGAGGCCTTGGTGACCACTCTAGCAAGGCAGTTCTGAGCGGTATCCTTTTCTGGTATATTGTGAAAGAGTGAGTTGCAATAATCTAACTTGCTGCTGACCAGTGCAACTGTAATCTGTTTGCAAGAGCTAAAGGCAGATATTTTTTTGCGAAACGTTCGAAACATTCAGTTTAAATGCCCCACGAAAATAGTAAACGTCCCGTTTACATGCCCCACGAACATACTACACGTTCGTTTTTTATGCCCCAGAGATCGAATACCCCATTCTACCACGTTCTGTGCCCCACAGACACTTTCCCCACAAACCTGTCTCGTATGTATGTATGTATGTATGTATGTATGTATGTATGTATGTATGTATGTATGTATGGTTACATGGAGTGGCGGATCCAGAAATTGACAGACGGGGGGGGGGGGTGCTCCGATTTTAGAAATAATTTATACACACCAGAGCTGGTGTGAAGAGAGCGCAGCGCGGGGCCATGCCCGAAATTAGCGTCAAT